>NW_004624913.1:261449-304301 GCF_000247695.1 Heterocephalus glaber
CCCCCCCCCCCCGAACTTGTGGATCTCCTCAGGCGGACATTTTTTTCGCCCAATATAATGTTCTTGAAATGAGAAAGTATAAAGATGGAGAACAACATGGTATGGTAGTTTAGGCATGTAATCTCAGCACTCAGGAGGCTGAGGGAGGATTGCGGTGAGTTCGAGGTCAGCCTGGGCTACATAGTGAGTTCAAAGCCAAGCTAAATTATATAGCAAGACCCTATCTCAAAAAACAAAGATGGAGAATAGATGAACAGTTGCCAGGAGTTAAAACAGAGAAGGAAACAGCTATGGAGGGGAGCTGAAGGAAGCTAGGTGATGATGGTATAGTACTGTAGCCTGAATGTGGTAGTGGTTATCCAAGCTACACCGGGCATGGTGTCACTTGCCTATAATCCCAGCATTCTAGAGGCTGAAGCAGGAGTGTTATCAAAATGTCCTAGACTAGGGGTGAGGGGGTTTACTGAGGATTGAACTCAGGACCTTGCACTTGCAAGACAGGCGGTGGCACCACTGAGCTAAATCCCTGGACCTTCCTGATTTGTGATTCTCCTGGTGGGCTACTCCAAAATGTTATCAGGTAGCTTCTTCTAAAAGTGGCTTGCCAATTAAATGTTACTGGGTTTGGGGTTGCTTGCTCTCCTTCGGAGTTCGATTCCAGGTTCTTCTTGCCTCGAATAAAGAATTGAATGAAATGAGCAAACAGCAGGGGCAAAGTTTATTTGAAAAAGGACAAGTGAAGAGTGAGGGAGAAACTGGCTCTATAAGATTGAGCTTGGGCTGAATAAAAGAGCAAGATAAAAGAACCCCCTGGAGAAAACGGGGCAGGCTACAGAGGGGAAAAGCCATGATACCAAGCTCTTCTTGGCATCTCTGTCCTTTTTTAAGGTCCACATCTCAAGGAAACCTGTGAGAACTTCTACATACAGGTCCTGAGAAGCAGTGCTGGAATCCCTCACCTCAGACTGACTTCAGACCTGGGCCATCCTATTGAAAACCTGCTTGAGTTCTCTCAAGGAGTTCACATGCAGGGCTTTGGGAACTGTTCTGAGAATGTGTTCTGGGATTTTTTTTTTTTTTTTAGGTCTTTTGAGTCAGGGTCTTACTATGTAGCCCAGGGTGGCCTCAAACTTGTGGGGAACCTCCTGCCTCAGCCTCCTAAGTGCTGGGATTGTAGGCGTGCGCCTCCATGCCCAATTTGGGATCTTGTAATTAACAGGTCATGCCTATTTCCCCAGCTAGCTTTGCCGTGCCCTAATCATCTATGTCAGGATGATTGCCTTGAGATTGAGCCCAGCCTGGGGTACATAGTGAGCTCAAGGCAAGCCTGAATTATATAGTAAGACCCCGTCTCAAAAAAAAAAAAAAATCACAAAAAGAGAAAGAAAGTGAGAAAAAGAGAGAGAGAGGGAGGGAGAGGGAGAAAATAAGAAAGCAAGCAAGCACAGAAATACATATACATGCATGTGCACATGCATCATGTACCAGGGAAGCTCTGAGACCATCTGTGAATCTACCAGTATGTGGATTGTACCTGCGTGTTTCTGGCCCTGCTGCTGCTCCGTAGCAGAGTGAGGTGTTCCCTGGGGACAGGGAGCTGGGCAGAGGGCTTGAGTGTGCCGTCCTTTCTTTCAATATCCAGTGAATCTATGTTTAATTCCAAACAAAAAGTTTGCAAAAGGAATTAAACATTTGTAAAAACAGCACTAAATATAAAGGAGTATCTTGGAGATGACCATGGGATTAGGAAAGGTTTTCTTAAACTCAAGAGTAAAACCTTGAGCCGGGGATTTAGCTCAGTGGTTTCGCCACCTGCTGTGCAAGCTCAAGGACCGGAGTTGGGTCCCCGGTACCAAAAAAAAAAAAAAAAAAAAAGAATCAAACCTTGAGGACAAGACTTGCAAATATAGCCAGGTGTGGTGGCACATGCCTATAATCACTTGGGAGGTGAGAAAGGAGGATTGCTGTGAGTTCAAGGCCATAGCTACATAGCAAGACCTTCTCTTAAAAGAAAAAAAAGGGGGGGGCACTGGGGATTTAGCTCAGTGGTTCTGGTGCCTGCCTCGCAAGCATAAGGTCCTGAGTTCTATTCCTGGTACCAAAAAAAAAAAAAAAAGGATGGCAGAAACAAAGCTAAGTCAAGTGAGAGACCAGGTGATTTTCAGCCTTTATTAATGTATTTTAAAATACACAAAAAATGTCTACAGATCCATGAAAGATCAAAAAATAATGAAATGGGGCAGGGGATTCAGCTCAGTGATGCTGCTTCCTGCCTCACAAGCGCAAGGTCCCAAGTTTGATCCCCCATACCAAAAAAAAGAAAAAAAAATAATGAAATGGATAGCCAGAGGTGGTGGTACACATCTGTAATTCCAGCACTTAGAAGGCTGTGGCAGGAGGACTGTACCAAGTTCAAGGCCAGCCTTAGCTACATAGTGAGACCCTGTCTCAGAAGAAAATTATTTTAGAAGGAAAAAATGGAAACAAAGCGTTTGTACATAGGAAAGGGAGGGGACATTCGGGGAGGGGTGGAAATGGGATAAAACTTTTTTTTTTTTTTTTGGTACCAGGGATTGAACTCGGGTCCTTGTGCTAAGGGATAAAACTTATTTTAAAAAAAGAAAATTATTTTCAGACAGGGTTTCACTAAATTGCCCAGGCTGGCCTCAAAACTGGCAATCTTCCTGTCTCAGCCTCCTTTCTGAGTGCTGGAATTACTGCTGTGCCCCATCACATCTGGCTCACAATAACTTATTTTTTTAAGCAAAACATTTATTGGTATATTTTACATATACATAATAATATTCATCATAGGGAATTTGTACCTGTAAATGATATATCTTGCTTCTTTTTTTCCCATTTCCCTTCCCTCCCTTCAACCCCTCTCCTCTCATTTACAAAAGCTTTTTCATTTTTTCCTTCTATTCTTTTTTCCTTGTCCCTTCTTTCCCTCCCCCCTTCCTCCTCCCTTATTCTCCTTCTCATGTGAACATTTTCTTCCCATTTTCCAATATCTATTATACATTTTGGTTCTTATTTGTACTTTTGGTTTCTCACACCAGAGAATGCAGTATTTAAACATGTGTGTCTGATTTATCTCACTTAAGAGTATGGCCTCAAGGTGCATCCATTTAGCTAGAAATGTCTCAAGCTCATCCTTATGGCAGAGTAGTACATTTTATACAGTAGGACTCCACTATATAAAAAATACACATCAGCAGCACTGCACCTGCCTTCCAAGCACAAGGTCCTTTGATCCCTAGTACCAAAACAAACAAACCCCCCCCCCCAAAAACCCACACCTTCTTTATCCATTCATTGGTTGATGGGCATTTAGGCTGTTTAATGATTTAGCTATTACAAACTCTGCCGCTGTAAACATGGGTGTGCATATATTGCTGTGGTATGATGCTTTTAATTCTTTCAGGAAGATACCAAGAAGGGGAATGGGTGGGTCGAATGGAACCTCTAGTTGTAGTTTTTTTGGGGTTTTTTTGGTACCGGGGATCAAACTCAGGACCTTGCGCTTGCAAGGCAGGCTTGGTACCACTGAGCTAAATCCCCAGCTCCTGGTTGATTTCACGCCATTCCTTCTGGTGTGATATGGAATCTCAGCATTGTTTTATTAGTACCTTTTTTTTTTTTTGGTACTGGGGATCGAACTTGGGACCTTGTACTTGCAAGGCAGGTGCCGGAACTACTGAGCTAAATCTCCAGCCCCTCAGCATTGTTTTAATTTGGCTCAAAATAATTTTAAAAGGTCTGGGGTTTGAGCCCAGGCTGGACAACTTAGTTACTTAGCAAGATTGTGAAAATGAAGAATAAAAAGGAGGTGTTATGGTTTATATCTAGATGTCCCCCCAAAGCTCATACAATTATAGGTGGGACTTCTTCTTGCCCAGGCTGAGTTCAAAATTGGGATCTTCCAGCTTCAGCCTCCCAGAGTACTGGGATTACAGAGATGTGTTGTCACTACATCTGGCTATTTTTTAGCAATAGCAGTTCCTGAGGCCCTGTCTCAGAAAAAAACACAAACTACAGGCTGTTTATTGTGTAATTTTGAGACAGAGTCTTGCTATGTAGTTCAGGCTGGCCTGAACGCACAATGACCCTCCTGTCTCAGCCTCCTGAGTTCTGGGATTACAGGTGTACATCACCATGCCTGGCATAAACCACACTTTTAATGAGTTAAGAATCTGTGAAGGCTGGGGATTTAGCTCAGTGGTTCTGCCGACTGCCTCCAAAGCTCAAGGTCCCAAGTTGGATCCTTGGTACCAAAAAAATAATCTGGGAGTTTTTCTGTTCTCTGTCCCTCTGTGATGATCCCCAACAATTTTATTCTCCCATCCAGTTTATTCTTGGAGACACTGCAGTCAAGGCATCCTGGCTTGAATAATACACCTGGTTTTTGAGGAAGAGTGATGGGTAGGGAAGAACACATATCGTACTTTTAAAGCACAACAATAAGTCCTGGGCTGGGGATTTAGCTCAGTGGTTCCGAAGCCTGCCTCCAAAGCGCAAGGACCCGAGTTTGATCTCCGGTACCAAAAATAAACAAACAAACAACAATAAGTCCTGAGTTAAGGCCCAGAAGTGTACTAGCCCTTGTCCCCATGGTGATTTTTTTCTCATCCTCAGCATTTCAGACAGCCTGCTCTTAGTGGCAGAGTTTTTACCCAGACCAGTGTGGTTTAGATCCAATTCGAGGATCTAAACCTCAGGTTCCCAGAACCTGGAGGTCAGACTAGCCTCCATCACCCTACTTGCTACTGTGTTCTGGGCTTTGAGGCCCCAGTCTGTGGTACCAGGAAGGACTAGGGGAGAAATGACTCTAGAAGCATCCAGATCACAGTCAACGCATTTACAATCTTTATTGTAAAGAAGTTGCAGTCGGAATATGGGACACTGAAAATACACAATCATGGATTGTTCTTTCAGAAGAGAGATCCATATATACAAAAACTGTAAACATATTCACTTAAATATCACTTAAATAATCGTTCTATGCTACAATGTATAGAGATGTCACTCAACCGCAACTCCAGAGGGAGGCATCTGTCTGTAAGAATGAAATATGGCAACATTTCTGGTTTAACTTTATGTGAAAAGCCAGCTTTGTGCAATGCATGAATAGTCAGCTACGCAGGGGAACCCCCCAGGGCTGGGCCTTAAAACAGGGTGCAGGTTAGGGAGGGAGAAACTGGTCCAGGAAGCCAAGGTAAGACAGTTTGCAGGAATGGCTGTCTCCAAGGGCACTGTTGGCAGGCGGAACCTCCAGTACTCTCCTGATTATAAGCGTGTCTTGCCTGGCACCTAGGTGTTCCACTCTTCCTTTAGGCAAGGTCTTACTGAAGGGCTGTTGCCCAGAACCCACAGGTGTCTTGTGCCTTCCTGGCCAGAACGGCCCACAAAGAGGGGCAGCTTATAGGGTACTATGAGATGAAACCTGAAGACTTCACCACAATCACAACACTAACAGGCCAGGCTGCTCTAGAGTCTATGAGTCAAAATGAAGGGAGGCTCCAGAGAGGGCAACCAATACAACAGCAAAGGTAGTCACTATCCATAGGAACTGGGGATGGGAACAGTGGCCACAATCTCTGGCCTCAAGGTGAGATTAGTGTCCTTACCCCCGGTTCTGGGAAGCCCAGCACCAGGCTGTGTATAGCAGCTGGACCCCCGGCATTGGAGTGGACAGGTAAGCCCCAGGTTGCCTACTTCAAGAAGGGACTGCCTCTTCTTCCCTAGCCCATCCCAGGCTGTGCTGCCCTCTTCCAGGATCTCAGGTCTGGGCCATCTTGGTAGGGGGGGTTGGTGGGGACAGCCCAGGCATCCCAGAGGGGCTCCCTCCACTTGGCCCATGGAAGCCCACAATGGCCACCCCCCGTGTCCCTGGCGCTGGGTGGGGAGGACCTGAGGGAAGTCCCAGGTGGCCTTGGGGCCTGAATTGGTGGGGTGGCTTTTGAGCCCTTGCCTGCACCTGCCAGCCACTAATAGGCAGGCACCTGGTACCCTTTGGGGCTGGTGTCCAGGGTCTCGGTAAAGGGCGGGCTCTGGTAGGTCTCGGTGCCTTCCACGCCGCTGCCCACCGGGTAGCCAGGGTAGGCCTGGCCTGCCCTGGCGCCCAGCTGCTCTGTGGCAAAGAGTGACATGTCGGTCCCCAGTCGGAATCGCTGCAGGGCCTTCACGGTGAGCGCCACCTGGGGGAGGGGGTGACGCGGGTCAGCTGGGCCAGATGAAGTACCCCTGTCTTCCGCTGCCCCGTGGGTGCACACTTACCCAGCTGAGGATTGAGAAGAAGCTGAAAGCGATGGCAGCCCGAGCAGCGTCCCCAGCCTGTGTGGTACTGGGCCCTGGCGCGGTGCGCTGCCACTGATTGGTGAGGAAGCAGAAGCCCACGAACCATAGGAAGGACCAGAGACCTAAGAGCGGCGGCCACAACCAGGGGTGTTCTGTCACCAGCAGAGACCTAGGGCTCACGGTGTGCCTCGCTTCCCCCCGTCTGAAGTCGGCCCCAGGATGCCAGCCCCCGCGGGCGCAGGGCAAGCATACGGTCCCGAGAGGCTCACTTGAGAACCAGCCCGCTCACCGCGGCCCCCGCCCACCGCTGATCCCTCCCTCGCAGGAGCCGGGCCGCAAGCCCCTGAAGCCCCGGGGCGTTCAGTGGGCCAGGCTCCGCCTCTCAAGTCAGGCCCCATCCCCTCCTGGCCCCGCCTACCTGAGAACCCCAGGTCCAGCAGAACGGCTCGACGACGGTCGCGGACGCTGCTGATCTGCTGGAAGCGCACGTCGAGCAGCAAGAAGGCGGCGCAGGCGAGGAAAGCCCCGAGTCCCAGCACGACCCCGAAGCGGCAGGCGCCCGCGTTCCCATTGAAGATGCAGCGCAGTTCTGGGCCGCTGTCGGCGTTCACGTAGCCCTCGTTGACTATAGGCCCAAACACGGCGATGGAGAACACCTGCGGGTGGCGCTGCTCAAGGCCCTGCACAGGCCCTCCTCCCTCTAGCACCTCGAGTCTCCAGGCCTGTGCCCGTGTTCGCCTGAAGTATTCCCCACCCCTCAAGCATTTAGTAATTATGAACAACACGAACCAGTTAGTGAGCATCTGCTAGGTCCAGGTACCGTGCTAACACCACTTTTAAGTACAGCAGCTACATAGTTTTTTTGTTTTTGTTTTTTGTTTTGGAGATGGTACCACTGTGCAGTTCAGGCTAGCCTTGAACTCTCAGTGATCTTCCTGCTTCAGCCTCCCAAGTGCTGGGATTACAGATATGTGCCACCAGGCCCAGCTTGAGCTACATCGTTCTTATCCCCTCTGCAGCTGGGGATACTGGGGTTCCAACAGGTAAAGTGATTGTCCAGGGCCACAAGGTTTATCAAAACCAGGGAAGAGATTCAAGCCAGCTCCTCTGCAAGGCCTAGGCACCATGGTGTCCACTCAGGGCACACTCCAGAGTGTGGAACAGGAGTCTTCACATGGGAAGGTTGGTGAGTCCAGAACTGCAGTCTGGAGGGTGTGGGGAAGGGAGGATCGGATGGGAGACCATACAGAGGTATAGGCCAGGCCCCAGGTCGAACCTGCTCTCAGCATCTGGGAGCTGTGCGCCTGCCTTCTAGCATGCTTCCTGGGTAAACAGCCCAGTTGCTTGGAGGGCTGGGTGGGAGAACATCCACCAGCTTCTGCAGTGGTGGGTATCTGAAGGATGATGTTCCCCACTTTAATTTAATTAATATCAGCCGGGAGCATTTGGGTTCAAAAGGCAACATCACTGACCTTTAGAGTTCGGCCCAATCTCAGTACCTTCTCACAGTTCGGGCAGGCAGATAGGGGGTGGACCACAGTCCTTTTAAACCTCACCCTGTTCTTTAGCTCTGTGCAGCCCTGTTTCCAAAAACTGACCTTGCTCTCAACTGCATCATTTTACTCTTTTCCTGGCCCACCTCCGAGAGACCAAGGGGAAAGGTAGAACATGGAAATGTCCCCCCTATGCAGTCCACAAGTAGGAAGCAGAGTTGGGGCCAGACACAAGATTCCTGCTTCCTGGTCTAGTCAGTCACTCCACAGGGAAGCCCGGGGCCCTGCCCCTCTCTGGGCACCGCCCTTCTCTAAAACAAAACCTAGAACTGGGCACCCTACTGGAAGGGTGAAGAGGAGCAAGGCACGCTCCAAGGGCCAGAATGCCTCACACCTGGCACCTCCTCCAGGAAGCCCTCCCAGCATGAGACCCCTCTCTTAACTCTCACCCAGATCTGGGCGGCCTGGAGAGGGCCTACTCCTTTCAAAGGGGCCTGGCAGCTGTGTGTGCGGCAAAGAGGGACTCCCTTCCTGATCACTCTGGGCTCCATTAGTTCCTTCATCGTGCTGGGGCTGAGCCTCCAAGCTTTTGGGCGAATAGTCCCCACCCTGGGGTCCACTTCCAGGTCGTGAGAACAGAAAAAACGGAGAGAAGGCTGAGGAAAGGGATTGGAGTTAGACCTAAGGAGGTATTGGGGGCAGGGGGCGACCGGCGGTGACCTCTCAAGGTCCCTGGGTGGCTGCCAGCCCCTCCCCCGCCTGCAGGTGGGCGCGCCCAGCCCGGTGACGTCACCTCAACCTGCGGCCGGGCGGAGGAGGGGCCAGCGAAGGGGAAGACGAGGGAGAGGGGCTGGGGGCGAGGGCCTGGAGGAGGGTGGGGGAACAAGGGATGGGGAGGGGTCCTGGGCAGGGGCCACTCACCCAGGACGCGACCCTCAGCAGAGTCTGCGGCCGCCGCGCGAAGCTCACTGGGTCTAGGGCGGCCCCTGCGCGGCCGGCGCCGAACGAGGAGCCCTCCATGGCCGGCCTGGGCGGCCACTCGCCCCAGGCAACCTCTGTCCGTCCGTCCGACGGCCGGCCCCGCCCGAGGATGCTGGGATGCTGCCGAGACTGCTGATGCTCTGGATGGATACTGCCGCCGCCGCTGCTGCCGCCTCCCGAGAGCGCGCGGCGGGGGCGCGCGGGCCGGGGCGGGGCCGAGCCGGCGCCCCCCACGGGTCCACTCGTAGGGCCAGGCCCTGCCCTTCATCCGCCCCGCCCACCCTCATCTGCTGTTCCCAACGTGGTGCTGAAGCTCTGGTGACCAACGGCCAGGTCCCCGTGGGGGCAGGGGTGGGCCAGGGGAGGCAGGGACAGAAAGGCAAGTTCAGAAAGGGAAACTGAAGCCCAGCATCTTTTCCCCCTTCCCGCAGGGAGAGACAACTGGCTCCCTGTCCCTGGTCCCAAAAGACCAGAGAGAGGTAACTGGGGGCCTTTCCTATGACCCTTTTGCTTCCCAGGTTCTCTCAGAAAAATCTAAACTCAGGTCGGAAGAATGCTGTCTTCCTGCAGGGACATTTGTGTAGGAGGCAAAGACCAAAGGGGCCCGCATGGATGAATGTTGGGCATCTCTGCACCTTTCCTGGGCCAAGTGGTGGTCGGCAGAAGCCCTCTTGCATATCCTCCAAGGTCTCTCTTGTGACTTTAAGAACTGAGTCTGAAGGCCGGGGATTTAGCTCAGTGGTTCCGGCGCCTGCCTCGAAAGCGCAAGATAGGGTTAGCAAGGTCCCGAGTTCGATCCCCGGTACGAGAAAAAAAAAAAAAAAAAGAACTGAGTCTGAGTTGGGAATTAAGAGGGAAGAAGGGGAGCAGCAGCAGAGAGGGAAGCTGCCGTGATCCCTAGTGGGTCTCCCATAAACTCTTGTCACTCTGGTGACAAGACCTCTTTTCCCAAGACTGGAAGGAGGTCATTTTCACATCTGACCTTTCTGGAGAAGGTAGGGTGCAGTAGGGAGGCATAGGAAAGGTCCCCAGTTATGCATCTCTGCTTTCCTGGGATCAGTGCAGAATAAGCAGTCTGTCTAGTTGAGCATGGACAGTGCTGAGTGGTTTACTGCAGGAGTATGGGAAGTGTAGACATGAAGTGATGCCTGGCCCAGCACTCTGGGGACCCCCTAGTTCTGGTCTCAAACTTTCTCAGCCTAGAAATGGACCAGTGGGCAGGGCAGATATGGCCAGAGGTACTAGGGTTTTTTCATGTCAGGTACACCTCATTCCCAATCTCATCCCTCTCACCTGTCAGAGTTAGGTCTCCTGTTATCTAGTTCTCCCCTTCCCACATATCATTTGTATCAGCAACCAAACATGCTGTGCTTGAAAAAACAAACAGCTCTTGACCCCACTTCTCTCTGCTTGCTTCCTTTAGCAGCAAACTGGAGTTGTCATCCTCTGCTTTCAACACCTCTTTTCTGTCCCTCTGAAACCCCCCAAAAGCTCCTAACTGCCTCAAACTTCCACCTGCCAGTCTCAGAGGCAGGTCTAATCATGCCAAGCAAGTACTTTACTACTGAGCTCCATCTCCATCCATCATGTACTTTTTTTTTTTTTTTGGTATGGGGGATCAAACTTGGGACCTTGCGCTTGAGGCAGGCGCCGGAACCACTGAGCTAAATCCCCAGCCTTCATATACCCTTTCTTGGCAGCCCTTTTCAGGTGCTTTTTCCTGCCAGACCTACAAGCCTTAGGGGCCCAGGTCCTGTCCTTGGACTCTTCTCTCTGTGTAACAGCTCCCTTATTCTAGATGCTGACAGCACTCAAATGGCAGCTTGACCCAGAACCTTCTCTTGGACTGTGTTAGCCCATGCCCTGGAAAATACTCTGGTGAAGAGTGTATCAGAGAGACAAGAGAGAGGGAGAGACAGACAGACAGACAGACAGACAGACACTAACTATGGGGAAGCCAGTTAGGAACAAAGGGAAGTGCAAAAGGAAAGGAGGGCATGAAAATGCAGGCATCTCATCCTGAACTGAACACAGCTTCCAGAGGGCACTTGAATCCCCAGCAAATGTGCATTAAGCTACGTTAGGCCTTAAGAAAAGTCAGCCCTGTGCCTGGCGGATGAGTAACTTCTCTGCTGGCTGCTTGATCTCATTTGTGTCAACTGGCCCCTCTGGGCAGCACCTGCAGAAGCCAGCATGTCCAATGGGGCCCTTCAGGTGAAGGTACTTCAGCTCCTCTGTTGAAGGAACAGGAGGCCTTGCCAAAGTTGATTCTGACCCAGGAGAGGCTGACAATAGGGATGAAAGAGACTAGGGGCAGGGCCAGGGCCAGGGATTTAGCTCAGTGGTGCCGCTGCCTGCCTCACAAGCAAAAGGGCAAGGTGTTGAGCTCCATCCCCAGTACCAAAAAAAAAAAAAAAAAAAGACTAGAGCTTTATGATCATGGGACAGGGACACACACTGCTGCTTGGCTACTCTGGTTGGGAGCCAAGGGCTGGGGACAGGTGGTGCTGAGCAGATCCAGGGTCTAGGTCACCCCAAACTTAACTAAATTCATCACCTTATCTGTCTTACTGGTGCAAAGAGCAACTTCCAGCTGCTATTTTTGGGATAACCCTGGCCTCCCACTTTGAGGCACTGCTCCTTTCAGAAGCCAGAATCCGACAGGAGAACACAGCTGAGCAGAAAAGGGGGAGAGCCAGGCATGGTGGCACATGGCTATAATCCCAGCACTCTGGAGGTTGAGGCTGAGGCAGGAGGATCGACACAAGTTTGAGAATAGCCTGGACTACACAGGGAGTTCAGGGCCAGCCTGAACTATATATCAATGTACTGTCTCAAAAAAAAAAAGAGGAAGAAGAGGAGAAAAACAAAGTCCCAGAACAAAGCACAATGAAAACACCACTTCAGTCACTTCCCCAGCATTTTATTTTGGTCTCAAAACTCTAAGGAAGCTGTCCCCAGGATCCTCTTCGGACAAGCCTGCCACCACTGTGAAAGACCATGTGCCTGCTGGGAAGTGAGTAGCACGGTGAGTGGACCCTCAGAGAAAAACTCTGCCTGAGCTTTCCCTGTGGAGACTAAGCACACAGCAGGCCTTATTCCAGAAGCAGCAACAGCACAGCCATTGAGGGATCCCCAGCTTCTCAGTGGGAAGGCAATGGCATGGCCTCACGGAGCAGGCACAGGGAACCCCAACCATGCCCCTTGTCTTCCTTTTGGGGGAACTAGGTGCATGTTGTGGAGTTGGGGCAGGAGGCAAGTGGCAAGCATGACTGCTCCTGCCTCCATCACCGTCAGTCCCTTGGAGCCTCAGCTGAGGCCACAGAGTGCTTTCAGTGGGCACCTCCACTTCTGTATTGTGCCGGAGGGGAGGACCTCTGTGGGCAGTGTCCTGGGGACTGTCCTACTGAGACACAACAGGCTCCGGTTCAGATGCACTTTAATCAGTGCCTCACCCCTCTCCACCCAGGCTGGCCCTCCTTTAGTCACAGGAGCCGTCCTTCCAGCCATCACGCCAGCGTTCATCCACCTGCGAGCAGTTGAAGTCGGGCTTGCCCAGTTTTCGGTTCACCTCGTTGTGCAGATGGCATAGCCACTGGGTGAAGGACGCCCGAGTTCGAGTGTCTGGCTGGTTCCTGCCTATCCTGTGTGGGGAGCACAAGAAAGACGATAGAAGAAGGCAGTGTCATCTCCTTGGGAGGGAGCTGAATGCTGCAGTGAGTCATACCTGGGTGTGCCCTTATGCTCTAAGGTACAGGAATTCCAAGAACAGAGCTGACCCCATGGTTTACTGGGTGTGGACTTCCAGGGCTGCTCCACACATCCCCTTGGGGAGCTTGGCAAACCCTAACAAATGCTCAGGGCAAGACATTAAAATAAAGCACAGACCAGGTTAACTTTATAACCTTGTAAAAATCAGGAAGCCTCAGCTCAGTGTCTCTGGCCTCAGGCAAAGTGCAGAGGTGGGGCCGTGCAGAGGTGGGGCCACGCACAGCCTCATAACTGCAAACAGCACCTGAAGCCTGCTGCCCCAATTCAACAAGAAACTTCTATTAAGGGCCGGGGATTTAGCTCAGTGGTTCTGCCGCCTGCCTCGAAAGCACGAGGACCTGAGTTTGGTCCCTGGTACCAAAAAATAAATAAAATAAGAAACCTCATTCTAGTTGCCCAGGCTTTAAACTGCATCGGCAGCTGTACCCCACGTCCAAGCTCAAACCACCTATCAGGGAATAGGCTTGACCTTTGGGTGCCTTGATGGGGAAGAGGTAGTTGGGGGGAGCAAAGTAGTATGTTCCCAAGGTCTTAAAACCAGCAATCCACTTCCATCAGTTAGGCAAAGTGGAGCCCTAGCTAGCCTGTCCATGAGTGCAAAGCAAGGCACCCATCAGGGAAGCACTTCCGGGAAGTATGGCTGCTGCCAAAAACCAGCAGGCACCCAAGGGTGGATCCAGGCAGCTCAGCCTCTGAGGAGAAAGGAGAAAGCTCATGTGACCAGTCCTCTCCCAGGTGGTAGTCCTTGCTCCTAGGCAATCCTCTGCCACATCTGTATCCATTTTGCTAGGCTTTCTGTGCCATCCACCAATGGATCACAGCCCTTCGGTTCTGTTGCCTGCAGAGAGTGGTCACAGCTTACCTCTCCCTTATGTCTTCAGCACACTCCTCACACGGGTAAAACTTGGAAAATAAATGGATGAACTGGGCCATGTCTTGCTGCTGTTCTGGGGTGGGCTGGTCCGGGTAATAGGCAGCCAGGGTGTGGAGCAGAGCCCAGCTGTGACGACCCAGTTCCTCGCGATCCTGTGGACAATCCTCCCTAAACTTCTTGTCCCGCTGCAGAAGTAGGCCGACTAAGGGTCAGTTCATTCTCCCCCAACCACAGACCCACAAATATCCCCCTTTCGACGTAGCTCTGGGTACAGCACTAGCTTAGCATGCACAAGACCACCGGTTCAAAAAAAATCAAAGTACTCTTTTTCCAGCCCCAGACGAAAGCCCACAGCCTAAGGACAGAAGTCCTCAAACAATTGGGCCCGCGAGCGGCTGAAAGCTCAAAGTTCAGGCCTACGGGTGGGGTGGGGTGGGGTGGGGAGCAGAGTTTAGGCACAGCCAACCCCGGGGGCGTGAACCCATAGGATGTCTGCCCCGGGCTCCCAATAACAAGGCATGGGGCCGAGGGCCGGAGCTCAGAGGTCGCGCGGGGAACCTGCACCTTCTGCTGCGTCCTCATCCACGTCTTGAAGTCTACGCAGGCCCGGCAGGGCCGCCTACGTGAGGCGTCATGGGTGCCCGAGGACTCTGAGGCCGGCGCCTGGCCGGGAGACGAGGCCAGAGTGGCGGCGTCCTTGCGCCCCGCGCCGCGGCCCCGCGCGTCTGTCACCAGGTCGTCAGTTCCCTCAGACCGCGTGCCACCAGGGAGGAAGGAAAAGAGACTGCCGTAGAACGAGCGCTCCTGCTCGCCGGGCGCCGCCATTTTGTCCGCGCACAGCCTGCCGGGCCAGGCCGGGTTCCAGCTGGGCCGCCAAATCGGCCTCCAGGCCACCCGAAAGAACCGAGACCCGAGGCGTGGCCTGAAGGCGAAGAGGGGCCCGGCGCCGGGGTGGGCCACGGAGTCGAGGCGGGGTCGGAGGCTGCGGAGCGGGCTCGGGAGAGGCGGAGCCCGAGGCCAGAGGGCTGGGCGAGGCGGGGCAGAAGGCCCAGGTGGAGCCGGCAGCCGAACCGGGGCCCGGGGCCGAGGCGACGTTGGGGCCGGAGGCCTGGGGCTAGCTAGTGCCCCTGAACCTCGTTCCCTGGACTGGGCTTGTCGTTCGCCGTCCATTGCGGCGCTCGCGTTTCCTCCAGTAAAAGATCAGCGTGCTGTGGAAATAGCGCCGTGGCCGCGTTGAGCTCTCGGGCTGAGGCCCAGTCGAGGTCCAGGATGCGGCCCGCGACGCCCCCATCGCCCCCCTCCCAAGGTGCCCTCAGCTGGGCAGCACACCCTGCAGCCTTCTACTGGCGCCATGGCAACCCCGGGAGCCGCGTGACAGCATAGAGGTCCGAAGGCTCTAGGGCCCAGGAGCTACAGGGCACCTTGGGAATGCGTGCGAGCGAAGTTGCAGAAGAAGGGGAGCGTTCCCAGCTATTTCACATCTTGGGCAAAAGATTACTTTGGGGTTTTTTTGGTTCTTTGAGACAGTCTCGCCCGCCATGTAGTTCAGGCTGTTCTTGAACTCACTAGGTAGCCTAGGCTGGCCTCAGACTTGCAGGGATCCTCTTGCCACAGAGATTTCTTACCTCAGTTTCCCAAGTGCTGGGGTTACAGGTGTGCGCCACCAGGCCTGGTCCATATTATTGTTTTTATTGTTTTGCCGGTAATGGGGATTGAACCTAGGGGCTCTGCACTGAGCTACATCCTTAACCTGTTTTTTGGTGTTGTGTTTTGTTTTGTTTTTAGACATGGTCTCAATAAATCGCTAAATTGCCCAGGCTGGGCTCAAATTTGTAATCCTCTTGCCTCAGCCTCCCACAGTGCTGGGATTTCAGGCACTCACCATCATGCCTGCTTGGATAAAGGATTTTTTTTTTTTTTTGAGACAAGGTCTCCCTATGCAGTTCAGGCTGGCCTTTAACTTGAAATGTAACTCAGACTCAGAGCGATCCTCCTGTCTCAGCCACTCAAGTGATGGGATTACAGGCATGCAGCACCAGGACCAGCCCAGGGATAAAGGATTATTAAATCCACCTAGATAGTGGCCTCCAAGATTCCTCTACCTCCTTGTAGTCATTTTATAAAAATTTGTGTAGTACATACTCTGTCCCAAGTGCTACTCCAGGCCGGGGATTTAGCTCAGTGGTTTCGCCGCCTGCTGTGCAAGCACAAGGACCCGAGTTCGATCCCCAGTACCAAACAAAAAACAAAAAAACCCAAAACCAAGTGCTACTCCAGGTACTGGGCAGGACAAGGAACAAATATCCATCCATTACCTCCTTAGCTCATAGTCCAAACAGTGATCAAGATAAAATAAAAAGGGCCGGGGATTTAGCTCAGTGGTGCCACCACCTGCCTCGAAAGTACAAGGTCCCGAGTTTGATCCCCAGTACCAAAAAAAAAAACCAAAACCAAAAAAAAAAAAAAAAAGATAGAATAAAAAAAATAACATCCCAGCACTTCAAATGTTGAAGCAGGAGGATTGTTAGTTTGAGGCCAGCCTGCACTACAAAATGAGACCCTGTCTCCTCATTGTCGGTTGTCTCTTAGCTCTTCGTGGTTTCTCTTGCAGTGCAGAAGTTTTTTTTTGTTTTTTTTTGGTACCAGGGAGGCTGGTGCCAGAACCACTGAGCTAAATCCCCATCCTGAGACCCTGTCTCCATAAATAAATAAACAAACCAACAAACCAAACAAAAAAGACAGAAAAACTAAAGAATTACACTGATAAATGTTCACTTACAAACTGTGATGGGGCCATGTACAGGGTGTAGAAAATATGGAAGGCCTTCTTGAGGAGGAACCCATTAGGCAGAGGCCTGAAGGTATAGAGGTCAGCTAAGGAGCCCCTTCAAGACCAAACCTAAGATGAGAAGATCTTGACATTTTTCAGGAGCAAAAAGCCCAATTGGGGCAGGAGTCTGGGAAGGAGGTGGGAGGGGGAGATCCACAGTTGGGCAAGGTCCCACCAAGGACTTTGTCAGCTGCCATGGAATTGGGATTTGTTCTAAGAGCAATGGAAAGGTACTGGATAGTTTGGAGCAGGACTACTTTGACCTGATACCTTTTTTTTCCCCTGGGCACTGGGGGATTGAACTCAGGAGTGTTCTATCCCTGAGCTACATCCCAGCCCTTTTGCTTTTTCTGAACCACGGTCTCACTGAGTTGCCCAAGTAGGACTTGAACTTGTGATCCTTCTGCTTGAGTCTACCTGAGTGCCAGGATTATAAGCATGAGCCACTGCACCTGGTTTACCTGATCCAATCTCCACTATTCCAAGATTCTCTGGGTATCATATGTACAGTGGATTTCTTAGGGACAAGGGATGGCCTGCCATCCACAGCAGTGATGGGGTGGTTGTAGTTTTTTGAGACAGGGTCTCACTTTGTAGTTCAGGCTGGCCTTGAATTCACTATGTAGGTCAGGTTGGCCTTGAACTTGCAGTAATCCTCCTGCCTCAGCCTCCAGAGTGCTGGGATGACAGGTGTCTGCCACCATGCCTGGCGTGTTGCATTTTTTTGTGTGAGAGAAAGTAAAGGTGATGGAGAGGAAAATGTGGAAAGATCCAGGTTTGGTGGGGGTTGTCAGTTGGAGAGAGCCTCACAATCCTTCTAGCTCTCTGGCTGTGCCTGGCCTTCCTCCTCCTCCTCCTATCTTTCTAGATGTCTGTGAAAAATCTGTATATAAGAACTAATCATGGGCCAGGGATTTAGCACAGTGGCACCGAGCCTCCCTTGCAAGTGCAAGGTCCTGAGTTCTATCCCCAGTACCAAAAAAAAACCAAAAACAAAAAAACCAATCATGCTGGGTGTGGTTGCATACCCCTGTAGTCTCAGCATTTGTGAGGCTGAGGTAGGAGGATCACCACAAGTTCCAGGCCAGCCTGAACTACATACTGAGCCCCTGTAGAAAAATAAAAAGAAAGAAAGGAAGGAAGGAAGGAAAGAAAAGAGCCCATCACTAAAGACAGATACTGAGAGATGGAAGAAGCAGACAGATTCAAGACTGCACAAAATGTAATTCCTTAGGGACTTACAGACCAAAGTATGTCTTGGGTGCAGCAGACAAGATTGCCACACCCTGAGGCAAAATAAAGAGGCTTCTGTGCTAAACTACACGAAGGTCACCCAAGGCCCATCAGAATGTACATGGACTATCTCAAAACTATGTGAAGTGTCAGTTCCGAGACTGTCTGGGTGTTACTGCCCAGCAGGAAATGCTGGACTGATCATCTTCGTGACATCATTTATCTTCTAGTGTTTAAGTTTTTGCCAGTATTTCCTGGTAGCCCAGATGAGGGTGAGGTCAATGGCTATAGTCATGTCAAACTAGATCCCTGCACAGGGGAATAGGGTCTGTGCTACCTTGGACCTCATCAGGCCAGCTGGGCCCTCAGCTGAAGTTGAGAGGGGAGGGTAACAGCTGTGCTGAAGGCACCCGGCATTCACCTGTGTCAGCAGGTGTTCACTGCCTGGGCCAAGAACAGGAAGCGTTTCAGGACTTCAGAGAAAGCCAATGGTAGAGCACACAAAAGCCCTTTATTCAGACCAAGGCAATTTCCTGGAGTGATGCCCCACATAATGACCACTTTGGAGAGCCTGGAGTAGGGAAATTTGATCTCAGCCATATTTTAGGACCAGTAGTTCTGTCTCTGAATTCTGTGGGGCTCCATGCCTTTGTCATCTGGAACCAGTGACTCACCGTTCAGTGCAAGTGCTTTCTCTGGTTTTATCCTAATGTGGGAGGGTCTCTTAATGTCTTCAAGTCAAAAAGGAAATTTGTGTTAAACAGATCGAGGTGTTTTTTCTATACTAGGCATTTAACCCTATACTCGTATGTGCAAATGTTCTACCACTAAGCTACATGCCCAGCGATTTTTAAATTTTGAGGCAGGGTATCAATAAATTGCCTAGACCACCATGAACTTTCTATCCTCTTGCCTTAGCCTACCAAGTACTTAGAATTATGTACCACCTTGCTCACCCAGATACTTTTGAGTTTTTCTGCCTGAGTTGGGAAAGGAGAGTGGGGAGGGGTCCCTTGGACTGGTGAGACTTGGGACTTGAGAAACAGGGTCTAAGTAATATCTGAGGGACATTAAGAGACCTTCTCACAATAGGATTAAACTGGAAAAAGCACTTGCACTGAGCACTGGGCCATTGGTTCCAGATGGCAAGGGCATGGAGAGCCCCATGGAATTCAGAGACAGAGCTGTTGAGCCTAAAAATTGCAGAGCAGGGTAAGATGGGGAGAGGGAGAGGACAAGGGAGGAGAGAGATGGGAAGAGGAGGAAGTAGGGAGATACTTGTACTGGGAGGGTCCTGGCAGGAGGGCCAGGGGGTCCCAAGGGAAGGAGTGAGGCAGCGCTTTGAAGAGCCTTCCTTCTCTTTTCCCAAGGTCATATCCTGGAGGATGGGACTCAGATGGCAGTCCCACCCCCTCTAGAGCCCGTCTAGATTCAAGACTGTCTTGCACACTTCCAGGGCAGGCAGCTTATCCCCGCTTCCTTGTCCTTACCTTCAGTTCCCCCTAAAACCTGGCGTTCCTGTAACTGGAATCCCCTAGATCTGGGGCATAGGAGAGTCCAAGGAAACTCTGAAAGACCAGGGGCGTGGTAACTGCACAGGGACTCAGTTTGGGGCGTGGGCGGGGAATTCCACTCAGGCCAGTCTTCCGGGTAGTTTAACTGCTCAGAGCCCCCTTGAGGACTGGGAGGCAGCATAACCTCTGCCACTCCCCAGCACTCCAGAATCACTAAAGATGGAGGCTGCAGTGATGGCAAGTTCCCGGCACCTGGTGTCAGTAAGGGCGGCAGCACTGGTGCAGATGGAGCGGCCTCAGGTATGATGGCACAGGGTCCCTGCTTGTCCCAAGGGGGTGTCCTGTCCAGCTTCTCCTAGGGACCCTTAACCTTTCGTCACCCAGATGTTCGCCTTCTCCGTGCACTGGTCGGATGGCAGTGACACCTTTGTGTGCAGGAACTGGGATGAGTTCAGGCAACTTCAGGCAAGTAACTCTGGGGCCACACTAATGGGGTGGCAACTCCCGCCGGAGGGCCTCTCTTTTTTCTGAAGGCTTCCAGCCCCTATGACCTCCACTCTCCCTGGGTGTACACCGCTCTCTCAGAGACCAACACCCCACTGTCCTTATCAGAAGACCCTCAAGGAGACCTTTCCAGTGGAGGCAGGCCTGCTGCGGAGATCTGATCGCCTTCTCCCCAAGCTGCCAGGTCAGACCACCAGAGTCCCAGGAGGTTCGAGGAAAGCAAAGCCTGGGGCGGGGCTTGCGGATTCCCGTAATGTCTTTGTTGTGCCCGCAGACGCACCACTGCTTTCCCGCGGAGGGCGCGTGGGCCGAGGTCTGGCGCGCTTGCGGCTGTTGGAGACCTATGCACAGGCGCTTCTGGCCACTGTGGAGCGAGTGTCGAGGAGCCCAGTGCTCACAGGTTTCTTTGCGCCACAAGCCCGAGACCTGGAATCTGCACTGCCTCCTGGCAGGTGCCTGACTAGCCCCTTTTCCTAGCCCACAGAGGCATTAAGAGGCCATAATTGGGAGCCTGGGCCAATTCCTGGTGGGTGGTGGGCCCATTCCCACGCTCCCCACTCACTTGTTACCTATGCTGGCTGTCCTCCCCAGCACGGTGATTTTGCCTGCCCCAGAAGAGCCCTCACCCCGCCCTTTGGACAGCCTCACCATCCATAGCCTGGAGGC
Source organism: Heterocephalus glaber (assembly GCF_000247695.1). Next base: position 281,616 of record NW_004624913.1, read on the forward strand.
TCAGAGCCTCTGCTGCGTACAGCCCTTTCACACCCAGGACACAAAAGGCAGGCCCTTCCATGCAGAGGCCCGGGAAAGCCTGGATGTGCTGCTACGACACCCCTCAGGTAGGGATAACAGGGACTGGGGACTTCCCCTCCTGTCCCCTGGATTGGAGCTGGCCTCAGAACCCAAACCCCTCCCTCGCCTTGAGCACAGGCTGGTGGCTAGTGGAGAACGAAGACCAGCAAAAGGCCTGGTTTCCAGCTCCCTATCTGGAGGAGGTGGCCCATGAGGTGGGCCTAACGCAGGGAAGCAGTGGTATGACCCTACCCCAACCCCAGGCCTGAGGACAGCCCCCAAATGGGGAGGGAGGCAGTGGCATATGCTTGATGCCCACAGCTGCAGTGAAGCTGAGTAGGTTTCAGAGTGACCCTGGATGCCAGGGGAGGCTACTGCAGGAAAGACTGGAGCCCCTGGCCTCTTGCTACACTACCATGACCCACAAACATTCACTCTCAGGGACCCAGTTCTGTATTTCCCGCGCCTACAAGGGGAGCCGTGCTGATGAGCTGTCAGTGCCAGCAGGGGCCCGTGTGCAGGTGTTAGAAACTTCTGACCGTGGATGGTGGCTGTGCAGGTGTGTGAGGGTGGGGCTTTGGCAGACCCAGCCAAAGGAATGGGGAAGGGGCCATCTCTGACCAAGCCCCACTCTTCAGGTACTGCGACAGGGCTGGTCTGCTCCCCTCAGTACTGCTGCAACCTGAAAGACTGGGTGCATTCTTGAGTGGGCCAGCAATCCTTGGCAGGGAGGACAGGGAAAACAAGGCTACTACCAGTTCACCTCCTGTGCCCACCCGCCCTCTGCTGAGTGCCATTCAGAGTCGCTGCTGCACTATCACTCGTAGGGCACTGGTGTGGAACTCAGGGCCTCATAACCCTCCTTGAGGTTGTGGGCTCACTCTGCAGAGAAGCTGGCTGTGTATCCCAACCCCAGGTCAAGCAGAATGTTCAGGATCCAGATCTCAGATGGCAGATGGCTGCATCATCCCCAGGCCTGGGAAAGGAATGGATGAGGGTGGGAGGGGGAATTCCAATTTCCTTTGAGTAAAATTTCTGGATGACTCCACCTGGTCTCACTGTGCTGACAGGAGGGCCCGTGTAACCTCAGCCAGGCTGGGGTTGGGGTGGGGTGATCTGACACATCGAGACCATCAGGCACCAAGGTGCATCTTGGTTGGTGAAGGTTGTGGCTAGGGACCTGGGGGAAGACAGCCCAGATGCAGTGTGGATAGGGAAAGTATGCCTTTATGTGTCTCAGAGAGCTGAGGGGGGAGCAGGGAGAGGGGACAGCTTCATGTTGTGCCATAGGAAGTCCAAGAAGGTAGCTGCCTGGAGTGTCCGGCTGAGCCTCTGAAAATGCCGCTCTGGAGAGGACAGAGGGAGGTCAGGAAATGCATGAGCCCACCAGGCTGCTCCGATACCCAGGTTGTGCCTACCTACCAGTGTAGGGAAGCAGGGCCTCAAGTGCAGCCCGCATACCCTCATAGGTCAGAAGTTCCTCAGGGGCCTCATGTTGCAGCAGCACACTCAGCACTGCCTGTGCATCATGGCAATGCCGGGAGTTGGTGTTCCATGTGACACAGAAACGCAGCAGGGCCTCTGTGGGCAATAGGGACAGTCACCCTGCCTGCAAGGATATTCTACCCTCCTCCTGCCCACCAGGCCACTCCTGCTAACTGGCTCCAGCCCACATGCCCAAGACCTTTCTGGTCTCGACGCAGTTGGAGCACAGTGCCTTCTAGCTTCTCACAGGCCTCTGGGTCCTTCCGAATGGCTGTGGGAGGAGGCAAGTCTGAGCTCCAGGAAGGGGTTCGATGGTCTCGAGTCTACCCCAGCCCTAGCCTGCCCCTGAGGCAAGCACTGACCCTGGATAACTGTCAGCACAGTGTGGGGCTGATCCAGGGAGATGGCCAGGCCTAGTGCCCGCAGGTACCGCTTTTCATGGAGCAGGTTATCCAGTTCTTGCTGCCTGGTGATGGGAAGAAAAGGACAGGGGCCATTTGGACTCTGGGGCTGAAGGTAGTCAGGAGGCCAGCACCTAGCACCCACTGGTGTGAGCTCAGCCCCCAGCTTCAGTGTCCTTATGCCATAAAGCGGGGGTATACAGACACTCCTTAGCGCATGGGGGTGCTGCTGCAGAGCCCGTGCTTACTTGACCACCTGCTCCTCCTGCTTGGCCTGCTCCTCTGCCTGTTCTGCCTCGGTCACATCCTGGGATGAGAATGGGGTTAGACAGCTGTCCCTATTACTTGCCTTGCCCACCCCTACTCTCAGGGGCCACAACCTTCCAGAGAATGACTCGGGAGTCGCTGCCACCAGTGAGGGCGTGGTCGTCTAGCTGGCTGCAGTGTAATCCCCAGACCTTGTCCTCATGGGCATCCAGTGTCCGTACACACTCATTGTTCTTGATGGTCCAAAGCTTCAGAAGCCCATCTGAGCCACTGGGTTTGGGATGAGTGGGGGGAGCTTAGTAGGAGGAGCCTGTTCCCTACCCCACCTCACCCCCACCTAGGCCCTGGTGCACTCACCTAGACAGCAGCTGTGTGCCACGGCTCACAAAGGCTACCTTCAGCACAGAAGCATCATGCCCCTCAAATGTCTGTGGGGGAAGGGTGGGGACATGAGATGTCTCCTGGTGAGATGTCACCAGGGGACCCTGGACTAGAGGGGATGCTGTTTACCTTGAGGCAGCTGAAGTCCTGCAGGGACCAGAGCTTGATGGTGCCATCAGCTGAGGCTGTGGCCAGCACCTGATCCATGGGTGAGAACTGAACACACCAGAGGCCACGTCGGTGGCCTGAGAAAACACCCAGAAGCTGGCACTGTGGCAGGGCCCAGAGTTTGGCTGTGCGGTCCTGTGAGGCCGTGGCCAACAGCTTGTCATTGGGAGCAACAGCCAGACTGTTGATGTCCTGGTGATGGGAAAAGGTGGTAACTCAGACCACTACCCCAGCAAGGACTTGGGCACTGCCACCCCAGAGGTCATGCATGGTCACCTTGTCATGACAGCGCTGGGTGGCCTGGGCCTGCAGAAGGATGGGGTCAGTGTCTGGGGCTGTGCTCTTGGATAGGAGGGCTTCAGGGAGGGGCCACAATTTCACAGTGCAGTCCTGGCTGCCCGTTACCAGAAAGGACTCCTTCAGCCTACAGCCCAATAGGAAAGAGGATACTGCTGAGCCCCAGACAGCAATGTCAGTACATCATAGGAATGGCATCATGGACTATGGTCTAGACCAGTGGGACAGTCCAAGGATACAAACTGGCTCTGGTCCTCTGCATGCCCACCCACTGTCAGTGCCCCATACTGGCAACTTGGTTCCCCCAGGGGACCCAAGCCCTTAGCAAGATTTGCTTTTTCCCAGTGGGCCTTGTTCAGTGCCATCCTCTCCAGCATACTGCCTCCCCACTTTCTCTGCCCAAGGGTACTTTTTTTTTTTTTTGTACCGGGGATCGAACTCAGGACCTTGTGCTTACAAAGCAGGAGGTGAAACCACTGAGCTAAATCCCTGGCAACCCAAGGTTACTTCTAAGGAATCTTCCCCACTCCCATGGCACCTGGGCTCTCTGGAGCCATTCTCTTACATCCCTGGGCTAGAGCCTCAAAGAAAAACGCCCAAGCTGCTCTCTCTTCCCTCCACCCATGAGCTGGAACCCTACTGGGAGGCTGGGGTCTCCACCTTTTCTACACTTCTGAATCCACCTGCAACCCTACTACCTGGAGCAGCAGATTGTGCCCACACTGTGTGTGTGTCCAGAACCCTGAGCCACACAGGACACCTGGCCAGCCTTGTTCATCCTCCAGATGCGGATGCTCTGATCCTGAGGACAAGAGGAGTTGAGGAGAGAGGTTGGGCTGTGGTCCTATTACCTTCATTTTCTAGAGAGTCTGTACTACACCCTTTGGGGGACTGACCTTGGCACAGCTGGCAAAGAGCCACCCCTTCCGGAACACATCCAGGGCCAAGACAATGTCTATGAAAGAAAGGGAGTGGTCAGAGGTCAAGTATGGTAAGGTAGAGGGAATGGGCAACAATCAAACCCAGAATGGGGTTTCAGGGGTATCAGTGGGCTCAACTTGCCGGTATGGCCATGGAGGATCTGGCAAGCTGATGTCTGTAGCTCAAAAACTTTCAGGCAGGGGCTATTGGAGGCCACAATGATGTGGGAGTCCTTGGGCCCAAGGAACCGGACATCTAAAACCTCCTCACTGTAGCCTGCAAACTGGGAAGGTCAAGAAGGCCATGAGTCAGGGCTGGGGATTTAGCTCAGTGGTTTTGCAGCCTGCTGCACAAGCCCAAGGACCCAAGTTTGATCCCTGGTACCAAAAAAAAAGGACATGAGTCAGGCCCTTTATGAGTGGAGGCCTGGTACCTTCAGCTTGGGCTGGGCAAGGACATGTGCTCACCTGTTTCTGCAGCTGTAGGGAGCGTGCTTCATAGAGTATCAGGTTGTGGTCGGCGGTGACACTGAGGAGCAGGCCAGCAGTGTGGGCCAGGGAGCAGTGGGTCAGCTCTCGCCCTGGGCCTGGCAGTTTTGGCTGAGTATACACACACTGCCCAGAAGCTGCTTCCCACACACGCAGTATGCCTGCATGGGGACAGAGCTGCTGGGACTCACAGACCCACAGGCCTACCCCAAATCCTGTGGCCTGCCCATGGCGAGCCCTACACACCTTGGTCACCAGCTGTCAGGAAGTGCAGGCCTGAGTTCTTCACACCTAGCGCAGGAGCTAACTCCTCAGGTAGCAGCACAGCAGCCTCCACACTCTGAGGATGCATTAGTTCAAAGATTGCAGCTATTCCCAACTCCATCCCTGGCCCACATCACTGGCTCTGGCCCGCAGTCACCTGTACCTCAAACACTGGCACAGTCTTTGTGGCTTGGTAGCTCTGAAGGTCCCAGACAATGCAGATCTTGTCACGGCCGGAGCTGGGGAGAAACAGCCCCCTCAGTTCTGGAGTCTAAGCCCTTGCACCCCGTTTTCCCTGCCTCCCAAGGCCTACAAGGCTTTGCCTGTCACCCACCTCAGCATGCTGTGGCCATCAGCACTGAAGGCCAGGGAGGTGATGGCACTATAGTGAGCAGTCAACATGGCCAGGCACGAGCGGTCCTGTAGTGACCACACACGAATGGCAGTATCCGCAGCTGAGGAGTAGAGCAGCAGGCGAGTGGGGTCCGGGTGGAAGGCCACCAAACTGCAGACAGGCAGGGAATGGGTGAGCTGGGCCACCCATCAGTGGTTTCTCTGCTCCCACCCTCTGATGGCCCCACTCACTGCACAACACCAGGTGAGCCCCGGAAGTGGTGTGTCCCATAGTGCCGCACAACATCCCAGACACGCACAGCTCCATCACAGCCCCCTGTAGGAACATCCTTGAGGTGAGGGAGTGGGTATGTCCAAAGACCCTGCCCCTGTCCCTTCCAGCCCCCCTGCCCAGCTGGGTCCCTACCTGTGGCTAGCAGTGTGGACGTAGGGTCAAAGGCCATGGTGGCCACAGGGGCTGTGTGTATTGCTTTCCATAGACGAGTAACACTGCCTCCTCGCCAAGCCCACTGAGCCAACAGCAGCGCCCGACTGGCTGTCACCAGCACCTGATGGAGGGTGCAGTTCAGCCCACAGGTGAGGTACCCTCATGTCTTGGCTTGGGAGGAAGTACCAGAGCTCACTTTCCTCCCCTGGCCCACATACCTCATCATCAGGGCTAAGGTCAAAGGCAGTGATATCCTCTTGGTCCTCCTAAAGGAAAGAACAGGAGCAGAGTGCCATGACAACATGCTGCCCTTTCTACTAACCCCCTCACCCTTGCCCACCCTATTCTCACCTGTTCTAGGCTCTGTAGTATAGTCCCAGAGGCCACATCTAGGACATTGACTCTGGTACCACAGACGCAGAAGAGGTGCTTGCCTGTCTGGTCCAGCTGGGGACACAGAAGTCTCAGATTAAGGCAATACTAGGTAGCCCTATGCAGACCCTACCTTCACTTCAGGGATGGTACCTGTGCTTTCCCGCCCTTGTAGAAAGGCTCAATCTTGCGCTCCACAGCATAGCTAGGAAGGGAAGAAAGAAGTAAGTGATCACTCTCTTAGCCACTAGTTCTTAGTCCTGGGCTGAGTGTTCTCCCAGAGGTGAACCCAATAATCCCTTGCCCTTTCAGGATTCCAGGGCAGCAGCAGGCAACCCAGAGGGACAAATAACTTTGTGTGTAGGTGGAACTACAGTACTTTCACATTACAGAAAGGCCGAGACAATGGGCTGGTAGGTGATCTTCATAGGCTCTTGAAGCAGTAAGAGGTGGGCCTGAGTCAAGCAAAGCAGCCCAGTAGCAGTCTCCAGACCAAGGGGCCTTGGGAGGCCATCCCTAAGTAAGTGAATCTAGGGCACCATCCTTCTCAGCATCTTCCCCCTGGGGTACAGCACCACTCCTCTGCACCCTAGAACCCTCTAACCTTAGCTTCACTTGATGCTCCTCCCCAAGCAGCTGTCATTTCTGTGATCTCATATTGTCTACTGTTCTCTTCCCTCCCTCTCCCCCTGGTTCAGGCCATTGCAATCTCCTCCAGAAGGCCGTTCCAACCTCTTCACTGGGCATGCTACCTACTGTCTCAACCCTGCTGCCAGTTACCTGGAGAGTAACTATCTTACCAGCCTGCTTAAAAGCCTCCCCTCTCCTAATACATCCCTGAGACTTCCCAGAAGGGTCTCTGCCCACCTTTCTTTGCTCTCTGAGCCGACACAGCAGCCCCTTGCTCCTGGCCCAGCCCTGTGACAAGTCTTCTATCCTCTGCATTTGACCTGTGTATGGTCTGGCCCTCTCTTCAGATTCCAGTGCTGGATCACCTCCACTCCCCAGGAAGCCTGCCTGCCAGCTAATTCTCCAACAGGGGTGTTGTCACCACTAATTCTTTCTTTCTTTTTCTTTTCTTTTTTTTTGGGGGGGGTACTGGGGAATCGAACTCAAGACCATGCGCTTGCGCGGCAGGTGCCAGAACCACTGAGCTAAATCCCCGGCCCATTAATTCTTTCTTTGCTAGTGCTTATCACAACCCAAGCCCTACAGTCACTGATAGACTGAGTTTATTCCAGCACTAGTCATTCAGCACAGGCTGAGGGCCTGAATAATCACAGGACTCAGGCCTCCCTGCGTACCCACCCACCTCCTGACCCTTTCTATTCTCCGGAGGGGCGGGTTAACAGGAGAGACCTCCCCGGACAGCCTGCCCAGACAGGTCTTCACCTCCCGGCATCATTCAGGACCAGCCCCGACTTGCGCTCCGCTCGTCACTTTTTCTTCCCTTGGGGTTTGTTTTTCCCACTTCGCGGAACTGAAACAGGATCCTCCGCTAAGCAAGTAAACGACACCTAGTGCACCTAGCCCACCTCCCTCCCAGACAGCAGTCTGTGAGTTGGTGCCGGCTTTCCAGCTTTCCATCGCCGCAGCCTCTTTCACAACCCTGCGGGCCAGGTGCCCTCCTAGACCCGAAAGGGTCCCCAGTCCACCGCCGGCATCGCTCCACGCGCCTCCAGCAGCGAACCCGTGCCCGTCCCCGGGTGGCCCCCGCAGCCCCAGCCTTACTTGGCCTTGAAGCGGCCCACTCCAGCCGGAGTTTCAGCCATGTTGCCAACGTCACTGCCGTCTGGACCCTCTACCGCCGCTGCGTGAGACCAGCATGCCAGTCCAAATCTCGGCGCGCGGAGATGACATCAGAACAGGCAGTACTGTGACGCCATCAGCACGGCGCCTTAAACGCCACCTTGGTTGTGAGTGGTGGTGGCTGCTACGTCCGGAAGTGGAAGCTGGAGACATTTCCGACCTGAAGGGTGGGGTGTGGAGGAACTTGGCACTGAGGGGACTATTGAATGGAAGCTTACAAAGGCCAATGAAAAGCTGGGGATTTAGCTCAGTGGTTCTGGCGTTTGTCTTGCAAGCGCAAGGTCCCGAGTTGGATTCCCAGTACCAAAAGCCAATGAAAGTATTTACTTTTGCTGCGCAGCACCGTGAGGTGTGGGGGCTGCCGCGGTCGGCCAGTCAGTGAAAAAGACAAGGAATAAGTCAAATCGGATAGTTTCAGAGTCATCCAAATATTTAATATCTTCTGTGTGTAAAATGCTGCTTAAGTCGCTTGAAAGACACCAGGAAAAAGAAATCCCTGCCCTCCTGTAACTCACTTTCCAGTGGGCGGAAGGGAGAGTGGGCAGAGGGGCAGGGAATACTACACTAAATGAGTAGGGCTGTGGAAACAGCTTCCCAAGAGATGGGGCAGAGATGCAGTTTATTGTCTTCTTTCATAGAATTGAAGGTTGAACTCAGGGATTTTTGTGGTTTTTTAAAGTCTTGCTGAGTTTTCTAGGGTGGGGTCAAACCTGTGATCCTCTTGCCTCAGCCTCCCAGAGCACCATACAAGAGGTGCAATTTTAAATCCGGTGATGGTAGGGTGGGGGATTTAGCTCAGTGGCACCTGCCTTGCAAGCACAAGGTCCTGAGTTCCATCCCTGGTACCAAAAAAAAAAAAAAAAAAAATTCCGGTTGTAGAGTAGGCTGCACTGAGACAGAGACACCTGAGCAACCGTAGTGAAGCACAGAACCCTATGGTTTTCTGGCGATAGTGCTGATACAGAGTGTGATGGGTTGGAGGGATAAGAGTCCAGATTCTTACATATGTCGAATAAAGAATTGCAAGAATACATCCAATGGTAAAAGAAAAAGCAGCTGCAGGTATTGAAGTTAAAGTTAACAGGAAAGGTGTGCTCAGGGAGTACTGGTTTGTGTCAGCAGGAACAAAAGGATGGCATGAACAGGGGGAAAAAGTGTTGCCTGGACTGTGGTAGAATAGGGAGAAGAAACATAAATCAGGCTTTTGGATTTAAAAGATGTGCACCTCAGCCAAGTGTGGTGGTGCACACCTGTAATCCCAGCACTCAGCTGCAGTAGGATCGCCTTGAGTTTGAGGCCAGCCTGGACTACACAGTGAGATTCTGTCTCGAAAAAAACAACAAACAAAAAAACAGGCCAGTGTCTACAATCCACCTTGGGGAACTCTTCTTTATTTTTTCTTAAATTTTTTTATTGGTACATTTTAGGTATACAATACGTTTATATTTATCACTGGGTGCTTGTACCTGTACATGATGTATCTTGGTTCTTATTTTTTCCCCATTACCTGTTGTGCGCCCTTCACCCCACCACCCTTCCCTATTTACATAGACTTTGTTTTCATTCATTTTTTTTTCTTTTCTCATAATTTTTTCCACTCTTTCCTTTCCCCATCTCCTCCCACCACCCCCACCCCTTTGGACCTTTTCCTATTTCAAAGTATTAATTATTAGTTATTAATCCTTTTAATCCTTCTTGGGGAACTCTTGAAGGCAGGTGAAAGAAGGCAGAATCTTTGTGAGCCACTGTGAGGGCAGCTTTTACTCTGAATTCAAAGATTTGAGCCTTTACTACCACTTACTACAATGTTGGTAAAACAGATGGGCAGGAAGGAGACTGGGAGAGGAGACGAGACTTGTACAGGGAAAGACATTGAAGGAAAAGAAGAAAGTAGGCAAGTGGAGAGTTAAGAGGAAGAGCTTTCCAGGAGGGGGAATAGCCAGTGCCAAGACCCAGTGGGGAGTGGGAGTGGGGACAGATCTTAAAAACACAAGGGAAGGGGTGGGGACTTAGCTCAGGGGACTGTGCATGCCTGGCAAGCACAAGGTCCTCAGTTCAATTCCCAGTAACAAAACAAAAGAGCTGGGGATTTAGCTCAATGGTGCCACTGCTTGCCTTGCAAGCACAAGGTCCTGAGTTCAATCCCCAGTACCAAAAAATAAATAAATAAAAAACATAAGGGAAAAAGGTCAAAGTTCGCTACGGTAGCCAGCTGGTAGGACATGCCTGTAATTCCAGTATTCTGGAGGTTGAGGCAGAAGGATCGATGCAAATTCAAGAACCTGGGGTACATAACGAGACCCTTTCTCAAAACAAAACAAAAAAAGTGCTCTGGCATGTTTGTGAGAAGGCAGTAATGCCTGGGGAGGTCAACAGGCCTAAAGAGTGTGGCACAGAGGAGGTAAGGTGGGTCAGGCTCCGCATTTATTTACCCCTTTATTTCCAAGGCATCTTGGCCCTGCACTCCCCACACCTCAGCCCCAACGCTGCCTTCTGGGAGCACATCAGCTACATGCGTGGCATCATTTTCCAGGAGGTGGCTGAGCTGGGCCAGCTGCCAGCATGGTGCACTCTATGTACACGCCCCTGCAGTCCCTGCAGCAGCATCTGGCTGTGCTCCTGTCGCTCACTCCAGGCCTCTGGAAGCTTGAGGTCACAGTGGTAATGAGCAAGCTCTGCTGTACCCAGGGTGGCCCCACAGCCCAGGGGGCAGTGCTGCCGGCCAGCCTGCTGGCAATGCTGCTGGTGCTCAGCCAGGGCACCATGAAACACCCAAGCAGAGCAGCCTTCATTGGGGCAGGCCATCAGCTCAAATGGGCTTGAGTCTTGGTGCTTCTTGCGGTGGACCAGGGGGCATGTCACCGAGCAGCCAGCTTCAGCATTCTTGCACTGGAGGTGAGAGAAAGCTTTGTGTGAGCCAACCCAGGTGGGGCATTGCTAGCTGGGCCCCCCATAGAATCTCACCTATGAATTCCACCAAACCAAGAACAAGTGATCTAGAAGCCTCATGGGCAAAGTTGGAAATGCTTGTGAGGCAGGTAGATGTTAGATGTTTCAGAGGAGGGTATGAGCCTGAGTAGAACAGGTAAATTTTTGTTGTTTTTTGAGACAGTCTGGCTGGCTTCAAACTTGTGGAGATCCACCTGCCTCTGCCTTCTGAGTGCTGGGATTAGAGGTGTGTCCCACCACACCTTGTTTAAGAATAGGGAAGTAAACCAGGTGTAGTGGCACATGCCTGTAATCCCAGCACTCAGGAGTCTGAGGAAGGACTGCTGAAAGTTTTCAATGAAAAATTTTTTTTTGGTACCGGGTATCGAACTCAGGGCCTTTTGCTTGTGAGGCAGGCATGGTGCCACTGAGCTAAATCCCTGGCCCTCACTGGGCTCTTTTTGAAGATGGGTTCTTCTTTCCCCTCCTGCCTCTACCCTAAAACCACAAAAGTGATGAGTGGATGTGCAGAGCTACCATAACTTCTGGATGGTCAATGGTTTTCCAGAGTTTATTCACATGGACCATCTTTTTTCTTTTCACCTCTTTCCTGCAGCATGGACAGATATCTTGTCTGAAATGAGGCAGAGGCAGGAATGGGGTTGAATGTCAGGCATGGAAAGGGGTCAATTAGAGGTAACATGGCTGCTGGATCAACTCATTTTTTTTTTTTTTTTGGTACCAGGGATTGAACTCGGGTCCTTGCGCTTGTGAGGCAGGCGATGGAACCACTGGGCTAAATCCCCAGCCCTCAACTCTTCATCTTTACTGGGTGATTCAGGTGGTCCCTTCTCCAACTGAAGGCATGAGAGGGTAGGTATTATAGCAAGCTTTCAGCTCCAGAACTGGAGCCAGGGAATGGAGACACTATGGACTGAGGAAACCCATACACTTTCGTGTCCCAGGTTTTGTAGCTGAGTCTTACAGCCATTGGGACTCAGTGTCTGACAAACTCCCATTTTGGGCCACAATGGTTCCCTACCCCTCCCAGCTCCCTGGGTACTCTGTGGCACCTGGCTAGCCACTGGAGGGTGCATTTTTTGCAGAAGATGTAGCTGCATGGCAAGCTCACTGGCCTCTTGAGAACTCCATAGCAGACAGAGCACAGGAACTTGCAGTCAGGAGGGCTGGCAAAGAAGTTGAGTTCATACCCACTACTCTGCAAAGACCAGGTCAGTATTAGGCCTCACTGGGACTAGGCCCAGAGCTCCCCACTAAACATGTCCGGCAAGACCTTGGCAATCTTTGGGTGGGAAGAGTCCCATATAGGTGTCAGTACTACTTAAGAGAGGGCAGTTGTAGGAATCAACTCCCACTACCAATTGTGGGCTGGAGCTGGGATGCCCCTGAGACCCAGCTAAAGCCTCCTGAAAGGTTTCCTCTTATACAAGGACTGTAATCCACTGTCCATCTTTTCTCAGAGTAGTGAGCTCCATCCCTGGACTGCTGGGCATCTGTTCAGAGCTGGGCCAACTATCTCAGAACTGGAAGCAGGTGGCCCCCAGGCTTACCATGATCTGTGTCTGGATGGCAGCTCCACTGACACCCAGGGTTCAGGAGCCTCCATTTCATAGCGGGCGTAGGCTGACATCACAGTGGCATTGTCCACTGTGACAGCTCAGGCCAATCAGTCCAGCCCAGGGCTCATTGGGACCCTGTACCATCTTAGCTAGCCCTTGCTACCCTCTCTGAACATAAGCAGCAGGAGAGCCCCAATTCAGGACAGGTCTATGAACCTCTGCTTGCCTTGGTTGTGGCTGCCAACTGATCTCCAGCAGCATTGAGCAGGGAACCAAGGTCAGCAGAATCACAGGGACTGCTGCTTCCTATAGTCCTGCCCAGGCAGCCCTATCTTCAAGAACTTAGGGTCTTTAGACATTGAACCATGGGTTCTCTTAACTAGCATCCAAGACTGGGGGCATGGGTCCATGGAAAAGGACTGAATCCCGGTGCAACTTGTAGCCTCTCTTCCCCACCCAGGGCAGGCATATCACCTGGATAGACTTGTTAGGAAAGGATTGGCAATATGTTTCTGTGACTCAGCATCATTGGAATGCAAGCTATCTAAGCCTAAACAGTGCCAACCCTTTCAGGGTTACAAGAACAGGAAACCACTGAAAACTCGTAAGTTGTGAACTCTACTTTCCCATCATTGTTTGTGGTTTTGTGGCCTGACTTCGCTCACTTTAGCCCTTCACCCATCGGTGCAGAGGTTATCTGGAGCACTGATACAGACCTGGTTTTCAGGCTAGGTGAAACAAAGGTGTCACCTGCGTACCTTCCAATCATTACCTTTGTAGTGTCCAAGGCAGAGATGGGCTGGTAAGGGTGAAGACATCTCACTAGGGCTGCCCCAAGTCACAACAGGGACAAATGCATGGTTCATTCGGGCAGGTAAGGGAAGGCTCCAAGATCAGTCACACACGAAAAATTGAGATTTTATTTGAAAATTGGGAACAATGAGGCCGGGGATTTAGCTCAGTGGCACGTCTGCCTCGCAACTGCAAGGTCCGGAGTTCGATCCCTGGTACCAAAACAAAACAAAAAAACCCCCAAAACCAAAAAAAAATGGGGACAACCGAGATCTCCTGCCCACGCGGTCCTAGCGGCGTCGGCCTCGGGGCAACCCAGTCCTGCGGAAAAAAAGGGGTCAGAAATTTAAGGCGGAGGCCAGGCAGCGCTTGGGGACGCCGAGGGTGTCGGGGCCGGGGTTTCACCCTTCCACACCGGCAGTGGGCGGTGAGCTAAGGCCTCTGAACGCTCTAGGCGCCGAATCTCACCCGCGACTATGGCCAGAGCCGGGGGTTATTTTCAACAAACGCCGGGCTCCAAACTACGAGTAGGTACGCAGAGAAAGTGGGGCGCGGGGTCGGTCATCCAGTTAAACTTACCCGACGAGGACGAAACTCCGCGGCGCTAAATGAAGTCGAAAGAATGCAGCGCGGTCACCAGTAGTTACAGGAGCTCCCCACCTGCGCAGGCGCAGACTGAGATCGCGCAGGCGCACGCAAAGCTAATCGCCGTCGCCGAGGAGCGGTCGGAGCGCTCGGGGCGGGGAAACCGAGATCTCGCGGCGTTTTGTAGGATATAAAAGTCTCTTCTCAGCCAGCTGCGTTCTTTTTCCTCGGGGAAACACGTGAGTTTTATTTGGACTTGGTCGCGTGGGTCTAATGCGGTGGGAATCTGCCGACATCCGGCCAGGGCCAGAGCCGATAGTGTGTCTGGGGCAGCCGCAGAGACCCGAGCCCTACTGACTGTTTCTTGTCGCTTTCTGCAGCAAATGGCGGATGACGCCGGTGCAGCGGGAGGGCCCGGAGGCCCCGGGGGCCCAGGCACGGGAGGCCGCGGTGGCTTCCGCGGAGGCTTCGGCAGTGGCCTTCGAGGTCGCGGGCGCGGGCGCGGCAGGGGCCGAGGCCGAGGCCGCGGGGCTCGCGGCGGTAAGGCGGAGGACAAGGAGGTAGGTACGGCTCTGAGCGGGACTGGTCCTGGGGCTGTTGAGCGCCTCAGAAGCATCTCTGTTGACCGAAGTGTCTTCACAGTGGATTCCTGTCACCAAGTTGGGCCGGTTGGTCAAGGACATGAAGATCAAGTCCCTGGAGGAAATTTATCTCTTCTCCTTACCCATCAAGGTACTGCTGCGACCGGCCAGTCTCTGTCCGTCTCTGTCCGGGGATCTGCCATGTTCATCATTGAGAGATTCTCGGAAAGGTGGCGATTGCAGAAGTGCTTATGTGCATTGATTCGGCAGGGATTAAAAAGAGAATTTAACTTGGGATGAAAAGGCAAGGAAGCCTTTGGCCTTGGCCTAGGAAGCCTGGTGATGTTTCCACCACCGTGGTTCATGGGTGATGTAATGTTTATATTTAAAGGGGATCGGACTCAGGTCCTTGTGCTTGCGAGGCAGGCGGCGGAACCACTGAGCTAAATCCCCAGCTCCCTATATTTAAAGGTTAACATTTTTGCCAAAAAAATCTCATTTATTGTAGGAGTCTGAGATTATTGATTTTTTCCTGGGTACATCTCTCAAGGATGAAGTTCTGAAGATCATGCCGGTGCAAAAGCAAACTCGTGCTGGCCAGCGTACCAGGTTCAAGGTATCAGGACTATTTTGTGCTTTGCCTGGGCTGTTTGTATCAAAAGAGGAGTGACTCACTCTCTTCACTCTGCATGGTCGCACTAGTTGTGGTGTGACTTTCGTACAGGGGAGAGAGAGAAAAGAGCTTTTCAGGACCTTGAACTGGCCTCATGGTGGCCTTTCTTTCCTTGAGGAGCACGACAGGCCTTGGATGGTGGGGGGTACCTATCCTGTGGAGAGAACCACCAGCTACCTCAGTGTTTTCACAGGCATTTGTCGCTATTGGGGACTACAATGGTCACGTTGGTCTGGGTGTGAAGTGTTCCAAAGAAGTAGCTACTGCCATTCGAGGGGCCATCATTCTGGCCAAGCTCTCCATTGTCCCCGTACGCAGAGGCTACTGGGGGAACAAGATTGGCAAGCCTCACACTGTCCCTTGCAAGGTAGGCTGGGTGGTGGTGGTGGTGAGTGATGGCCTGCAATGGAGATGTTCTTTGGTGCTTATTTCTGATTCCTAACTTTCTCAGGTGACAGGTCGCTGTGGCTCTGTGTTGGTGCGTCTGATCCCTGCCCCCAGAGGCACTGGCATCGTCTCAGCCCCTGTACCCAAAAAGCTGCTGATGATGGCTGGTATTGATGACTGCTACACCTCTGCTAGGGGCTGCACTGCTACTCTGGGCAACTTTGGTAGGTGGCCCACTTGAGGGATTAGCATTGACTTCTCTCAGCTCTGCTGGATCACACAAACAACAGTGTGTGCTTGGCGTATTTTTGGGAGAGAGAGGAAGGCCCTCCTAATGCACGACAGACCTGCCCCAAAGTGGCCTCTCTGTTCCTAGGGTGCAACAGTTTCTGGTCTGGGGGTGGGCAGCTTGTCTCAATGAGGGTGTCTCACCCACCTTCATTCCCCAGCTAAGGCCACCTTTGATGCCATCTCCAAGACCTACAGCTACCTGACCCCAGACCTGTGGAAAGAGACTGTCTTCACCAAGTCTCCCTACCAGGTACTGCAGCTGTGGCTTGCCTTATGAAGTTGGGGGTTTTTGGTTATGCAAGCCTAAGGGTTGTGTATCACCATAAAACTTTTATTTTTAGGAATTCACTGACCATCTTGTGAAAACCCACACCAGAGTCTCTGTCCAGAGGACTCAAGCTCCAGCAGTAGCTACAACATGAGGGTTTTTTCAGAAAAATAAAAATGAATGAAATCTGTCAATGGTTATTTTTTTTTTTTGGCCTGTCAACCAAACATGTAATGATATGAATTAGGGACCTTAGAGGTGATACCAGAAACGCAGGATGTACACCACTTTTATTTCAGCAACACATGGATTAGTCAAGGGGTACTCTCAGGGTAGGCTTCAGGCAGCATCAGTCTCCTTGGTAGCCTTTCTCTCTGCCAGCATCCTCTGCTTCTGCTTTGCCAGACACTTTCTGGCAGAATAATAGGCTCCCAGGTCATTATCTGGAAAATAAGCAGGAAGGGAGTGTTCTGACAGTTCAGTTCACAAGAACTGGGGTCTTGTCTACATGCAGAGGAAAGGCTAGTAGGTAAGTCATGACAACAGTGGTGAGACTGGATAAGCTGCTGGGGTTGGGTCAGGGTGGGGGGGGGGCTCACTCACAACGGTCCTGGTAGGCCTTGGCCACCTGGGTGAACTGTTGAAGCTCCTTGGCACAATTCTGCTGGTAGTTCTCTCCTTCCCTCTGTTGACAGGCCTTAAGTCTCTCTTGGATGATATTGACAATTTGTTGATCAACTATGCTGCAAGAAAAAAGCTACCCCTAAGGGGGAGGGCGGAATAGAGTGAAAGCGGACCTCGGAGCCCTATAGTTTGCCTCATCTCAAGAGGCACACTGGCTGGATGAGGCCCTTCAGCCCCCAAACCAAATTAAGGCCCACTCCTAGCACTCCCTGCTGTTTACTTACTAGTCCCTTCTCCATTGCATCTCAGCTTCAAACATGCACGGGATATCTTTCTCCTTGCACTCTGTAATGTCTGGCACACGGCGGTACTCCCGGTGATAGTAATAGTATCTGTTCTTGGCATGCTGCTGCTCTATAAAATCTGCAAAGAAGAAATCTCATACTCAGTTGCCCCATGGATTTGGACAGGTAACTGGGAAGGGAATTAGTCTCAATGTTCTGAGGTTTTACAGACTTTACTAACGGGTGTGGGCTAGTACTGGCCCGTGAAATAGTATACAATTGATGCCCACTACTATCCCTGAGAGTTCCAGGCGTACTATCTCATGGCATGCCCACAACAACCCTACAGGCCAGGACCTTTTCATTCATAGAAGGGAGGGATCAGGACTCAGCAGGGGAATTGCAGGGCAGGATTCAGAACCCAGTTCTGCAAGCCCACATTCCCAGCACAGGGACCCCACTGTGTAGACTAAGAGGCCCTGAGTGGAAGCCACCTGCAGAAATTCCACTTCCCACTGTGTAAATAATAAGAGAGGCCCTGATAGGGCCGGGGATTTAGCTCAGTGGTTCCAGCGCCTGTCGAGCAAGCGCAAGGTCCCGAGTTTGATCTCTGGTACCAAGAATGTGAGGAAATAAAAAAGAGGCCCTGATAGGAGGCAGCAGAAATCCCACTCTGAGCTATACTCATATATCCAAATACTTCTAAAATACTCTAAGAAGGGAAGCTGGCTCCACTGCACCTACTCTTGAAGGTCTGGTTTGTAGATTTCCATCCCACCTAACCTGCCTGGTATGGTGCTGCAGGCCCATAGTCCCAGCTCTGGGAGAATGAAATAGGATCAGTTGACTGCAGTTCTGGGTCAGCTTGGGCAACAAAGCTCTGCTCAAAAAAAGGAAAAACAAGCCAGGGATGGTGGTGCACTGAAGAGGCTGATGCAGGAAGATCACTGCAAATTCAAGGTCAGCCTGGACTACGTAGTAAGTTCAAGGCCAGTTTGCACTACATAGTGCGATCCGGTCAAAACAAACCCACCACCACTAACCAGTAATCCCTAACATCAAAGAGAGAAAAACAACACCATCACCTAAGAAGGCTATGCACCCCAAATGTTTCGTTGTTGAACAAATGAATTGCTTCACTGAACGGATGAAGTGCCTGGCACTTGTGACGGATTGCACAGTGTGCTCTTGCTGTTGCCCACAAGGTTGGCAAACTATCAGAAAAGAGCTGCATGGAGCATTCTCTGATTGGGACCAGAGATGAAAACTGGAGCACTTTTGGCCATCACCCTACCACAGTGCATGTGAAGACCTGTAACCCGAGGGGGCTGATGACCACCCCGAGAACATGCATGTGGTTAGTGAAGAAGGTCCAACACAGGCTTCCCTTGCACACTGAGCAAAGTGTGCTGGGGGTGGGGGGTGTCTAACAAGCCCAGGGGCTCTGATAATTTGAGTGCAAAGAAGCCCTAATATCAAGAAGGCTGAGAACGCAGGCCAAGGTTCCTCCTCCGTAAGGCGAAGGGTAGGGAAAGCCCCGGGAAGGGTCCCAGGGTGTAGTGGGGAAGTCAAACGAGTCGACAGAGCTTCGGGGTTTCCTGATGAGAGGTGGCAGAGGAGAGAGGGCCAGGGTACTGGGGCAAGGTCAAAGAAGGTAACCGAGCTCGGGGATTCCCAGATGGCGGCCGCAGGTCGGTCGCCTGACGCGGGGGCGGTGGAGCACTAAGGGTCCCCGCAGGGTGTCTGGAAACCAGGGCCCGTACCTCTCACGCGGGTCACAGGCCGGTCCACGAGGAGGTCGAAGGCCTTGATCAAATAGGTGATGGGGTTGGGTAGCGACGTCTGCGGCGAGGGCGCTGGCGTGCGGCGCGGGGGTTCAGGGTACACGTCCTTGTCGTAAGGATCCGGCATGGCAGCGGGGCTCGCCGTGCGGGTCTCCGCTAGCCTGCGTCGGGCCTGCTCGGCCCCTATTCGTCCTACCTAGAAAACGCGGCGCCGCTGCGCCTGCGCAGTGGGGCAGACATTACGCCTGCGCAGTGGGGCAGACATTACGCCTGCGCAGTGGGTGTTGCCCTCCGGGGCGGCCAAGAGGCACCACCGGGCTTGTGGCTTTCTGCGGGCGCCCCCCTGTGGGATCTGGCGCAGTTGCACTCGCTCCTCTACTTTGCTCCTGGGATAAGCAGTGAGCAGCAAGAATAAAGACTCTTAAGGGCCGGGGATTTAGCTTAGCGGTTTCGCCGCCTGCTGTGCAAGCTCAAGGACCCCAGTTCTTTCTTTTTTCTTTCTTTTTTTTTTTTTGGTACTGGGGATTGAACTCGGGTCCTTGCACTTGCGCAGCAGGTGATGAAACCACTGAGCTAAATCCCCGGCCCTCAAGGACCCGAGTTCGATCCCCGATCCAAAAAAAAGAAGCCTCTTAGTCGGGGGTGGTGGGACACGCTTGTAATCCTAGCACTCCTCAGGAAGCACTCCCAGCACTTCTGCTGAGGCAGGAGGATCACCACAAGTTCGAGGCCGGCCTAGGCTACATAGTTAGTTCAAGGCCAGCCTACACTACAAAAAGAGACCCTGTCTCAAAAAACGAAGAAAATTAAAAAATCAATAAAAGAGACAATCCTGGCGTTGCTGTATGCCAGGCCCTATACCAAGGGCAGTAGGAAGTGAGTTAGACATGGCCTATCTCTTATAGAAAACACAGGCTGGTAGAGGACAAACAACAAAGAAGTGAATGAATAACACAAAATACCAAATGCTGGGCTTGCCCTGTCCCTACAGCCTTCTCAGCAGCCCTGCTCAGGTCTCTGTCAGAGCACTGCATGGACTGGCCAAGCCAGCTCTAGGGAACCACAGAGTCTAGAAACACAAAAACGTCAGGTCTTCAAATTATGAACTCTCAGAAACACAGAATCTTCACATTTTGGTAACAAAGAATCTCAGTATTTAGTGATGCAAAATCCACAAATTTTATGGCTATATTAGGCCTAAAGAGTATGTGATTTGACGAAGCTTTTATGGTCTCAGAGATTTTAACTTTTTTTCATTCAAAATTTTAAATTTAAGATTTAAATTCATAAAGTAAATGTTCATGAGACTCACGAATCTTGATATTTTTGATTTTTGGCAGTCCTAGAGATTGAACCCAGAGCCTTTGCACTGAGCCACATCCCCAGCCTTTTAATTAGTTTAGAAACAGTCTCACTAAGTCACTAAGTTGCCCAGGCTGGGTTCCAACTTGTGATCCTTCTGCCTCAGCCTCCCAGAGCTCTGAGATTACAGAGGTGGCCAGCTCAGAATCATGATGGGGATATGTGGTCAACCCTCCCTGCTCTACCTCCCCATCCACCTCTTCTACCCCATATGTCCAGGCCAGTCTCACGGCCCTCAAGACAGGAAGCTGGACATTTTCAGCAAATGGGACTCAGACTCTCTTCTTGGCTGCTGCCTGAGAAAAACCTCTAACTGGGGTACCTTGCCCCTATCAGGCCAAGTTGGTGCTGTCCTGGGAGGGTTGTGACCCAGTCACATACAGGAAGAGAGGGTCAGGCCTGCCTCTAGGTGTCCCTACCTAAGCTGCTCATCTGATGCCCCGCCCTGGTTGGCTTCTGGCACCAGAAACCATGCTGGCCACATGGGATGACTGAGCTCCCCTGCCAGGGTCTAAATCTGGGACCTGGCTGCTGTGTGTCCTGGCTCTGCCACTCGACCTCTGTTGCCTGGTGGGAAGGCCCCTTCCTGACCTGCAGGGATCGGCTGGCTGTCATGGTCAGTGGGCTGGGGCTGGATCTAGGACAAACTGAAATTCCTGGGGCATGGGCCGGTGGGTGACACTTGGCTGACCTCCAAGCAGGGACAGTTCTCCTGACTGCAAGGGAAAGGAAGCTGGAGGAGGCAGCAAGGGGCCAGGGCTGAGCTGCTCGGCCTAGAAGGAACAAGAGATGGACAGGTGGCAGCAGCCACCTGCCCCTGGAGAGCACTCTGCCTCAGTATCTTCCAATCCTCTGGGTCCCATCATGCGTAGTCCATGGAAGCAGGAAGCTATTGGTGCCCTATCCCTAAATCCATACCCCTTGTGACCCCCTCCTTCCTGTAGACAGACTGGGCAGCACTGAGGACCACTTGGCCCTCTTCCTGGGGTCTCTGGCTCATTTTCCATGTCTGGACTCTGGAACCTGCCTGATGTTAGTACCAGGAGATACCAACTCTGACCTCCCTTCTTCTTGTCCCCCAGTCCCACCGGAAGTTCTCCGCCCCACGGCATGGACACCTGGGGTTCCTGCCCCACAAGAGGAGCCGTCGGCACCGGGGCAAGGTGAAAACATGGCCAAGGGATGACCCCAGCCGGCCTGTGCACCTCACGGCCTTCCTGGGCTACAAGGCAGGGATGACCCACACCCTGCGCGAGGTGCACCGTCCGGGCCTCAGTGAGTTACTTCGGGACACATTGGGGGGTGGCAGAGGGACTTCTAGATGCTAGGAGCCAGAATCACTGTCTGATCTAGGATGGGCTATGGTCCTGGAAAGGCCCCTGCCCAAGAGACTCAGGACAGTGACTGATAAGAGTGGAGCCTTATTAAGCATTGATCACAGGCAACACCTCAGGTGAGTTCTGTCACTGGCTTCAGTTTACAAATGAAACTGAAGCACAGAGTAGCTAAGAAACTAGTCTGGTCAGTTAGTATGAGGAGAACTAGAATTCAAAGGAACTCACTTCAAACCACCTGACAGGATGTCTGGACCTTTTGGCCATTTCTGTTCTCTATATATCTTATTTTGTGTTTTGGAGACAGGGTCTTGGTATGTAGTTCAGACTGGCCTTGAATTCACTGTGTAGCCCATGCTGGCCTTGAATTGGTGGTCCTCCTGCCTCAGGCTCCTGAGTTTTAGGATTACAGACATGTACTTCCACACCCAGCTGCTTTTGTTTTTTAAATTTTTTAAATTTTTATTTTTTGGTACTGGGGATGGAACTCAGGACCTTGCACTTGTGAGGCAGGCACAGTGCCACTGATCTAAATCCCTGGCCCCCAGCTGCTTTTGTTTTGTTTTGAGACAATTATAGATTCACAAATAGTTGTAAGAAATAACCAGATACTGACATGGAGATAGTCCACCTCCTTATGCAGGTTTCCTAGTTCTGCACGCACTCTGTGTGTGTGTGAGTTCTGTGCACTTTGTCACCTGTTTCAATCTGTGCATCCCCACCTCAGTTCTAATCCAGAACACTCTCCCTGCAGGGTCCCTAGGTTACCTTGAGTGCTGTGCTCTACTGGCCCCTTCCCAGCCCCTTGGCAACACTCAACTGTTCTCCACCTCTCCTCATATAGATTTTTCCCTTGTTTCTTTTTTTGTTACTGTGGTAAAGTATGCATAACATAAAATGTACTGCCTTGGGACACATGCCTGTAATCCCAGATACTCAGGAGACTGAGTCAGGAGGATGATAATTTTGAGGCCAGACTGTGCAGTTTAGTGAGGCTCTGTCTCAAAATAAAATTTAAAAAGGGCTGGGAACCCAGAGGTGGTAGCACATGTCTGTAATCTCAGAACTCAGGAGGCTGAGGCAGGAGGATCCACACAAGTTTGAGGTCAGCCTGGGCTACATAGTGAGTTCAAGGTCAGCCTGAACTACACAGTGAGACCCTGTCTCAAAACAAACAAAAACAAAAAAAAGCCCCCAAAACTAAAAATTTAGAAAATTAAAAATAAACAATAAAAAAGGGCTGTGGAGTGTAGCTCAGTCTGAAGGTATGAAGGCCCTAGGTTCTACCCCCAGGACCAAAAAATAAATAAAAAAATTTAAAAGGCTGGTGTAAGACATGGTGGTGCATGCCTGTAATCCCAGCATTTAGGGAAGCTGAGGCAGGAAGATTGTAGATTTAAGGCCAACCTGGGCAATTTAGTGAAAACTTGTCTCAAAAAAAAAGCCAGGGATTTAGCTCAGTGGTTCTGGTGCCTGCCTCACAAGCGCAAGGTCCAGAGTTTGATCCCTGGTACAAAAA
>NW_004624913.1:304401-407604 GCF_000247695.1 Heterocephalus glaber
AAGGAAGTCCAGAACAAAAAAAAAAAAAAAAAAAGAATAAACTGGTTAAACCCTTCCTGGTACAAAAAAAAAAAAAAAAAGAGCTGGGGATGTAGCTCAGTTGTACAGTACTTGTCTAGCATGTGCGTGGAGGCCTTGGGTTCCATCTCTAGTACTACAAAAACAAAAACTTTCCTCAATTTTTAAAATTATTCAGTGATATTAGGTATTGATATTTTGCCTCAGTTTTCTTTCAAATTCTCATCCATCTTTTTGTTTTGTTTTGTTTTGTTTTGAGCTAAATCCCTGGCCCCAAATTCTCATCTATTTTATCTACCTGTCTATCTTGTGGTACTGGAGGTTGAACCCAGGGCCTTCTTACATAGCTACATTGCTAACCCATTTTTAATTTTTGAGACAGGATCTTGCCAAGTCACTAAATTGGCCAGGCTTGGCCTGAACTTGCCTCAGCTACACAGTGCTGAGATTACAGGAGTGGGCCACCACACTTGGCTCCTTAAAATATTTTAAAAACTTGTATTTCATTTCATGGCAGCATAATCAATAATATCCATAAAATCATGTTTTTTTCTAGGTTTTGCTAGAACTAATAAAAATAAATTTATAATGGAGGCTTGGCCAGGTGTGGTGGCACACATCTGTATTCCCAGGTGGATTACAGATCCTCCCCAGGAGGATTGCAAGTTCAAGTCCTTCCTGGGAAATATAGTGACCCCCTATCTCAAAATAAGAAATAAAAAATAAGGCTGGGAATGTAGTGCAGTGTGAAAGCCCTGGGTTCAATCCAGCACTACAAAGAAAGAGAGAGAGAGGAAGGGAGGAAGAGGGGGGATGTCCCATCCAATCCCAGGCCAGCTCTTTCCCATGGGCCTCAGGAAGTCCCCTTTATATCCCCAACCCTGGGTCTCATCTAGAAATTTCCAAGCGGGAAGAGGTGGAGGCAGTGACGATTGTGGAGACACCACCCTTGGTGGTGGTGGGCGTGGTGGGCTACGTGGCCACCCCTCGAGGCCTGAGGAGTTTCAAGACCATCTTTTCAGAGCACCTTAGTGATGAGTGCCGCCGCCGTTTCTACAAGGACTGGTGAGGGCCATGCCCCAGCTGCGTGCTGGACCTGGAGCGGGTAGGAGTGGGGTCAATATGGTGTGGAAGGTGGGAAAGTGTATATGTGTGGGGGAGTGCCTTTGCTTCAGTAAGAGATCAATGTGCAATAAAGGGCTGAGGAGGAAATCAGGATAGAGGAAAGAAAAAGTGAATATTATAATTTTCAGGACTAATTTGAAGGAATTTCAGAGTTGGTTGAGCTTCCTGGTGGCCAAGGTGAAAGGAGGAACAGCCAGTTGAGAAGTGCTTGTATATAGAATGGTATTCTCAGGTCTCAAACCTTCTCTGGCACTAAGTTCTGATAAGGAAGGCCCACCTGCCTGGGGAACCTCACAGACACTTCTCCACACACATACCTTATGGAGAAACAGGCACAGCCCAGCCCTTACCCTCTATGGGGGGCGATGAGCTGGGCTCGAGTCAGTGCAGGCTGTGTGACCAAGGCAAGCTGGCTGATATCCAAGTCCCTCTGCTGTAAAATGGGGCTAGGAGTGGTCCCTGTGTTGTGGGGACTGGATTATTGATCCAGTGCTTAGCTTAGAGCAAGTGACCAGCAGATGCCAGGTGTCCTGCTTTTGCTGTTTCTGTCATGAATTTGCTCCTCATCTTGGGTTTTAACCCCAGAACCTTAGTTTATTTATCTAGAATATGGACAGTCATTTCCACCTTCCAGGGCTCTGATGAGGGTATAAATGCTGTCCCTCAAGCCTGAGGCCCGGTATCTGTTCACTGTGCCTGCCGCAGGCTTCAGAAGTAAGACCAGAAGCACACCCATGTGGCGTGGCAGGTGGGGTGGCCTTCAGGTGTGGACCCCAAGGAGGCAGGGAGGGTGCCTACTTTACAGGGAGGGGAGACATGGAGGCCTAGCAAAGGAGTCTGGATTCAAAGGTGACATTGGAACCAGTCCAGAGGCCTCAGGGCAGGGCCCTGCTTAGTGAGCTACAGGCAGAGTTGGGGCAGGATGGCCTGGGGAGCTGCCTGGCTGGGGCCCCTGAGTATCTCCTGTGCTTGGCTCAGGTACAAGAGCAAGAAGAAAGCTTTCACCAAGGCCTGCAAGAGATGGCGGGATGCTGATGGCAAAAAGCAGCTCCAGAAGGACTTTGCCGCCATGAAGAAGTACTGCAAAGTCATTCGGGTCATTGTCCACACACAGGTCAGCCCCAGCCCCACCTCTCAGTCTGTCCACCCCAGCTTCCCTCCCCCTCTAGCTTCCAGGAGCCCTGACAAATGTCAGCCTAAAAATACCACAAGTCTTGGGCATAGGACTAATGACTGGCCAACTGCCTTGCTGGCCCTCACAGCCCCAGGGACAGGATATTGTCAGTGCCTGCCAAGGAGGGAACAGGACATTGGCTATGTCCTGTAGTCACCTAAGGGCCTAAAATGGCCAGAAGGGCTTAGGTCTGCCAGTCCAGTGTGCAGGACTGTTGCCTCCCTGGCCCAAGAGTGTGTGTGTGATTCAGTACCTCGGGTCTGGCTCCTTGTGGGTGACAAGTAACCAACATCTTCTGGCTTCTTCAGGGACACTCCTTGGCATCTTGTTTTCAGGGGAGGCTATCTCAGCCCCTCTCTAGAGCCTCTCAGCCCCTGAATATACCCTCTGCTGCCAGTTACACACTTGCAGTTCATGGGCAGAGTCATGGTTAATGTCCATCTCCCTTCACTGACTTGAGCTTGCTCCAGGGGCAGCACCTACCATGTTCACTGTGGGGCCCCAGTGCCCAACAAAAGCCCTGTATGCAGCAGGTGCTTCAAAATATTTGTTGGGCACTATGCCGTGATATAACTGGCCTGTTTCCACCTGTACATCCCATAGTCTGTGCCTCATGTAGCATCAGCCAGAGATCTACTGGCTGATCACATCACATCCGGTCCTCCCTACACAACCTGCCTGGCCCTGGTATCCTCTTTGCTCACTATCATCTGGCCACATCGATTTCTTTCTTCTTTTTCTTTTGGAGATACAATCTCACTAAGTTGCCCAGACTGGCTCGAACTTTCAATCCTGCCTCAGCTTCCCAAGTTCTAGGATTACAGGCATGTGCCACCATCTCCAGCTTGGTCTTCTTTTTTTTTTTTGGTACCAGGGATCGAACTCGGGACTTTGGCTTGTGAGGCAGGTGCCAGAACCACTGAGCTAAATCCCCGGCCCCCCAGCTTGGTCTTCTTTCTGTCCCACCAACTCTTCAAGATCTTCCCAGCCACAGTGATCTTGTACATGCTGTTCCTTCTGCCCAGATTTTTCTCTGATCTTTACCTCATGGCTCCTTTCTGTTATTGGTGTCAACTACTCAGAGAGGCCCTCCCTGACCACTTTCTGAAGTACTCCCCACCCACCCCATAGTCTATGAGAGCACTTAGCCCTCTCCAAGAGTTTACTTGGCTTTTGTCTGTCCCCTAGCCTGAGGTACGGGACCATATCTGCCTCATTCCATGCTATACCCACAGTGCCTAGCATAGCACACTGTATGTAGCCGGGATGCAGTAACATTTGTGAATGAATGAATGCATAAAAGACTTCAGGTCACCAGCTGGCCATGCCATGTCTGCAGGTGTAAGGGGAATGTGACCTTCTTGGACCTGATCATTGTGCCATGTCCTGCAGATGAAGCTGCTGCCCTTCCGGCAGAAGAAGGCCCACATTATGGAGATCCAACTAAATGGTGGCACTGTGGCTGAGAAGGTGGCCTGGGCTCAGGCCCGGCTGGAGAAGCAGGTGCCAGTACATAGTGTTTTCAGCCAGAGTGAGGTCATTGATGTCATCGCTGTCACCAAGGGCCGGGGTGTCAAAGGTAGGGCCTGGTGTGAATGTCAGCTTTAGGGAAGGCTGCTGGAGGCAGTGGGGGCCAGACTGTCCAGACACCAGCCCATTCCACCTGCAGGGGTCACCAGTCGCTGGCATACCAAGAAGCTGCCAAGGAAGACCCACAAGGGGCTGCGCAAGGTGGCCTGCATTGGTGCCTGGCACCCTGCTCGTGTGGGCTGCTCCATTGCCCGGGCTGGGCAGAAGGGTTACCACCACCGGACTGAGCTCAACAAGAAGGTGTTTCCATGATCCTGGGAGGGAATATAGTGGGTGGTGTGCATGATCCAGACACTTCCCAGGCACCTGGGTCTGAGAATGTGTGCTGATGGGTGGGGACATGCCCCTGGCCCCAGAGCCTACCACTGGCCCCTGGTGTGCCCTCTTCTCCTGGTAGATCTACCGCATTGGCCGGGGGCTCCACATGGAGGACGGGAAGTTGGTCAAGAACAACGCGGCCACCAGCTACGATGTGACTGACAAGTCCATCACACCACTGGTGAGGAATGGCTTGGCTGGCTGAGGGGGCCTGGCAAGCATGAAGAGGGGCAGCCTCCAGCCCTGGCTGAGTGCTATCCTGCTCCAGAAACTGAAGATGTGTGCTTCACAGGTAGACTCGGGCACGAGGCCCTACTAGGCGGGCAGTGCTGTGGGCCTTCATGCAGCAGCAAGCAGCCAACTGGTGCCTCAATCTCTGCCATCTCCTGCACCCTCTCAGCCTCCTCTGAGGAGCTCACCCCAGCTGTTGTCAGGGGAGTGTAGGATGCCCCAACTCCTACCATGGCCTGGGAGCCAAAAATCTCAGCCCAGTGGAGCCTGCAGCATGTGATGCCAACCTTCTGAGCTTTAGTTTGGCCCCAGAAAAATACAGATGTTGCCAGGTGTGGTGGTAATGCCTGTAATTCCAGCACTCAGGAGGCTGAGGCAGGAGGATCACAGCAAGTTTGAGGCCAACCTAGGATACATAGTGAATTCAAGACCAGCCTTAACTACATAGTGAGACTCTGTCTCAAAAACACTAAAAGATAGACGTTGAGTGAGATAATGGACTTAGCATGTGCCTGAGATGCTGCCCTGATCAGTGATCTCTCTCCTGAAGGCTGGGCACAAGGCTCTTTCCCAACACAGCCCTATGTGGAAAAAGAGGGCAGCCCCCTCTGCCCCAACGGCCCTTTTCTGCCATGGCCTCTGGCTTTTCTCCCTCACAGGGTGGCTTCCCTCACTATGGGGAAGTCAACAACGACTACATCATGTTGAAGGGTTGCATCGCAGGTACCAAGAAGCGGGTCATTACGCTGAGGAAGGTCAGTGGGGCACATTGAGTTGGGAGGCAGGTCCCCCACGGGCTGCCCCAGCCAGCCTGTCATCCTACAGCCTGCTCCTGGGTGGAGTGGGTTGTGGGAACAAAAAGGAAGGAGTCTGGCAGGAGGTGGGTGAGGCAGACTTTCCTGGTTGGAACCCCAGGTGGTGTCAGGAGGGGGTAGGGCCCAGGGCCCACCCACCTTAACAACTCTTGTCCCTGGGATCCCCAGTCCCTCCTGCTGCACCACAGTCGCAGAGCCGTGGAGAACATTGAGCTCAAGTTCATCGACACCACCTCCAAGTTTGGCCATGGCCGCTTCCAGACAGCCCAAGAGAAAAGGGCCTTTATGGTGAGCCAGTCCCTTCTTTGGGGGTCAAATTCCACCTCCTGCCTGCTCTGGAATAGAGAAGTCAGACGCACAGAGCTGGCAGGGCGACCCCCGCACTCACCCACAGGAGGGGCTTTTGGAGGTCCGGCAGGACCGACCTGGGTGGCCTGGCGCTGGCCATGGCCCGGACAGACTTGTGACTAACGCTTCTCTTGTCCTCTTCAGGGCCCCCAGAAGAAACATCTCGAAAAGGAGAAGCCAGAGGCCTCAGGAGATTTATAGGCAGTGTGGGATGGAGGGACCTGAGGCGTGCACCCCGGCTCACTGCGGGCCCGTTCAGTTCAATAAATGTTGGCGGCAACTCGGTGTCTCAGAGGGTTGGGGTCGCGGAAAGGCCAGTCTACCGCCAGGCGCCTGAGGTTTATCTCTAGAGACAAGACGAGGGGAAACGGCTCCGTGCATCGTCACCCCACTCCCTGGCCCCATCCCAGGTGGCCCAGGGCGCCACTGCCACCCTGTGGTGCCGCCGGGCTAAGGATGGAGTGGAGCTTTTGGCGGTAGGGGCGGGGCTTCGTGGAAGCTTCTCAGGAGTGGCCCTTCGGACCAATCGAAGGGCGGGGCCTACTGAGAAGACAGGATTCCACGGATCCTCGGGAGCGGGACGGGCAGGCTGGAGGCGGAAGCTGGAACCCGCGACCAGAGATTGGAGCTCGGGAGGGGGCGGGGCCTTTGTGAAGTGGGAAAGGGGAAATCCTGGCGCCTCCGTATGATTGGTCCTTTTCAGGGGCGGAGCTCAGGCGTATGGAGTGATTGATTGGTCCTTGGGAAGGGGCTGCTGGCTCCTGTACTGGCTTCAGAATTAGAGGCCTTGGGTCTACCTTGCCGGCGCCATGTCTTTTTGCAGCTTCTTCGGGGGCGAGGTTTTCCAGAACCACTTTGAACCAGGTCTGGCCTATGACCTCTTGTGTTAAAGGGGGTGTCGCCGCCCTCCGGAGTTGGTGGAGCTCTGGGCCCTGGAATGGGACGAGTGTGGCCATCCGGAGGAGCGAACTTGGGGAAAGGTGGTCGTGCAGAAGGTGGTGGTCTCGAGGGCCAGGGGAGTGGGGAGATCCGAGGAGACAGGGGCATGGGGGAGTCGCTGGCCCGGAGGAGACAGGCTTCGAGCCTCACCGTGACTATTCCTGGGGTAACCGGGTCAGGTTCAAGACTTAGGAAGGGGACAGTGGAACATTTGCCCCGGAGCAGTGCGAGGTGTTACCCCAGCTATTCTGGTTTCTAGGATACGCGGGGTGAGTGGGCAGTCACCGAATATCCTATTAAGATGGGAATGTGCATGCCTTCCCACCTGCCCAGGGCCTTCTGGTTGGGTAACCAGGGGTGCCACTGGGGCCCTGGCAAATGCAGTTTCTGGCCAGTGAAGTTTGACTGGCAAGCTCTCAGCCCTGACTCCAGGCTGTGTGAGGCCTTGGTAAGTTCTAGCTGGACTCTCCAAATAGTGGCCTAATTTAATAAAAACAGGTCCATAGGGGATTGGTTTCCCTGGGGCAAGATCTGTTGGAACTAGACTGTGAAACTAGGAATCTGTGGGGCAAGCTGTGACACAGGATCACCAGGTCAGAAGCCCTCCCCTGAGGCCCTTTGACTGTGGGACCCCAGTTAACCTAAGGCTGTCCTGCTGAGTTGGAACTCCACTTCTGAGGCAGCCCTCTGCCTCTTCATGTTTCTTCTTTTTTTTTTTTTTTCCTTAGATAGGGTCTCGTTATGTAGTTCAGGTTGGTTTTGAGCTCACTATGTAGCCCAGGCTGACCTTGAACTCGCAGCAATCCTCTTGCCTCAGCCTCCTGACTGCTGGGATTACTGGTGTGCACGACTACACCTGGTTTATGCTTCATTCTTTAGTTCCTGGTAAAGGCTGAGCAGTTCACACTGCCCAGTTCCAGGGTAGGCTGTTCTGGTTGGAGGTTGAGAGGTGACTCAGTATTTCTGGAGGTTCCTGTTTTTAGTTCTTCAAGTAGTTCTGTAAATCAGTTTTGCAACCTTCTCTGCCCCTTCTACTCCAAAGTGATCTTTTGGAGACAGGTTGGAAGTTGTCCTCCCAGCTTTTGTCTCCCTGGGCTTCTTGTTTAGCCCAGAGGCTTAATCTCTGCGACTATTCTTTTCCTGCCTAGAGAGAAGGCCAGTGGAAGAGTGTTCAGATCAGGGTTTTGTTGGATAGCAGTGTTGGCCACTTGAAGAAGGAGGGAAGCCCAGTGTTTAACACTGACTACGTGAAGGCCTTCACTGTGTGCGGTCTTATGTAGCAAGTGGGTCCTGTGGCCTCATCAGATTGGCGGGGTTCTTCCCTGGCCACACACTTTCTTTCTTTTGAGACAGAGTCTCACCATGTAGTTTAGGCTAGTCTTGAACTCATGTAGCCCAGGCTGGCCTTGAACTCATGGCGATCTTCCCAAGTGCTGGGATTATAGGCATACCTGCCTTTTAATTTTTGTTTGTTTGTTTTGTCCTGGCCACACACTTTCTCATTTGGTGCCACACACTTTCTCAGCTTCCCCATCTGTAAAGTGGAAATGCTAATGATTCCACATCAAAAGGCCACTGAAAGAGTCAATGAGATGTATGTGAAGGGTGAGTCCTGGTCCCTGGGATGTCCCCTGAGTATGAGCTTGGTGCTGTGACTGTTTATGACCAACCTGTGGCCTGTGAGCAGCAAGTTCATGGGAAGGGTATGCAGCCCACCTTCAGAATGGGGGCAGTGCTGCCCTCATCTAGGTCCAGGGATTGGGGAGCTCACTCCACACAAGATGGAGCTGACATCTCTGCTTTTGCCCTCCCTTGCCTCAGGTATCTATGTGTGCGCCAAGTGTGGCTATGAACTATTCTCTAGCCGCTCAAAGTATGCACACTCCTCTCCATGGCCGGCATTCACGGATGCTATCCACACTGATAGCGTGGCCAAATGTCAGGAGCGCAATCGCCCTGGAGCCCTAAAGGTAGGTGATAGTGGCTGGGGCTGTGGTTCCTCAGGGAGTGTCAGCCAGTTATCTCTTCCTTTCTCTGTTGTCAGGGTTTCGAGGCTTCTGGCCTTTGCCAAAGGAGCTGCCACCCTTGTCTTAGGGGCAGCCTGGCATCTTGATGGAACGTGGACAGCAGGACAGTATCCCTCACAGGGTCTAGGTCAGAGATCAACCTCACACAGCAGAAGGCCAGTGCCCTGGAGCCAGAAGCTCATGTGGTTATTTTATGGTCTTTCCAGGTATCTTGTGGCAGGTGTGGCAATGGGCTGGGCCACGAGTTCCTGAATGACGGCCCCAAGCAGGGGCAATCTCGATTCTGAATATTCAGCAGCTCGCTGAAGTTTATCCCTAAAGGTGAGCTTCTTGGTCTGGGGTAGGGAAGAGGATGCTGTTGTGCTCATCCACTTACCATTGCAAAGTATCAGGGGCATCAGATTATGCAGCCCAGGGCCTGCCCAGCCAGGATCACCCAAAACAGTGGCTGCTGGGCAGGAACAAGGGGGCAAATGTCCTGGTTCCTCAGCCTGGTTGATCAGGTATGCCCCAGAGAGGGGCATCTGAGGGAGGGTGAGGCAAAGGGTTTTCTCTTGCGGTCTTCTCTTTCTCATTCCCTGTAACTGGAATTAATGACAGGGACAGACAGAGGCTGAGAACCTGGACCTTGCAGCCATGTGTCCCACTGGCTGCAAGCTTGGGCTTGCTTCTCAGTCTCTGAGCTTGCTTCCTCATCTGCACAGTGGCCGAGGTAACAGAGTCTTCTTCACAGGGCCACTGAGGACAGATGCATGTACTGCAGGGCCCCTGGACATAGTAACACCTCAGTAAACCTGCATTGCTACTGGCAACATTCTTAGCAGTTTTTTCTTTTGCAGTACCGGGGGATTGAATCCAGGGCCTTCGCTCTGAGCTACATCCCTAGCCCTTTTTTGTATGTGTAATTCTCGGGACCTTGTGCTTGTGAGGCAGATGGTGGCACCACTAAGCTAAATCCCCAGCCCTGTTTAATTTTGAGACAGAGTCTTGCTGAGTCACTGAGTTGCCCAGGCTGGGCTCAAACTTGCAGTCTTCCTGCTTCAGCTTCTCGGAGAGCTGGGATTATTGGTTTGGGCCACCACACTCAGCTTCTTAGCAGTTGGTGTTGGAGAGCTGTTTGTTGTTTGTGTGTACTCTATCAACTCAGCCTTGTTTGCCCCCTGCTCTCCTGCTCACACAGAGCCTCACGCCTTATCAGTCTGCTTGCAGACATAGGTAGACACAGCCACCCCTGGCTCCTTTGCATTTTGTACTGTGAATCCCAGCTCTGTGGCCAGTCCCTTCAGTCTCAGTTTCACACTCTGTAAAATGGGGCTGTCAATGAGTGAGTGGTTTGTAGGGACCTGCTACATGATTAGTCTGCCATGATGTTTTTGTCCTTTTGTCATTGTTCGTGCAGAGAAAGAACTTCAGGTCTTCCTGTAAATCTCAGGGAATACACAGGGGACACAGGAGCTGAGCCTCTGGGCCTGTTGACTTGCCTGGTGTCTGAAACGTCATTTAATGGTGATTTGCTTTCTCTCCTCTCCCTCCTTTCTTTCAGACAAAGAAACTTCAGCCTCCCAGGGGCACTAGCCGGGCAGCCCACACCCACCCCAGACAGATATGCACTGTGACCTTACCCTGGCCATCACAACTTGACATTGGAACTCTAGACACTTAGATAGCATTCTGAACAGGGTCCCCATGGCAAAGCACTTGTTTGGAATAGTCCATAGCCTTTTGCTAGGATAGGCCTTGGGGCAGGGTACATGCTGCCGGCCTTCTTAGCCTCTGGCTTACAGTCTCCAGAAGGTGAGCTCTGGGCTCAGCTCACCTTTGAAAATGTTGTGCCTCTATCTTTTCTATTTATCAGCTTGCTGCCCTCTCCTTGGCTTTCTGGACCTCCCCTGTGGGGCCCTGGTCCTCACCAAAGCTTATGTCCATCTTCCCCAGGCTGTGGTATGACACAGAACTTAAAAGGGGATTGCCCTGGCCAGCTGCTTCAGCCCTGGTCACTGCATGATCTGCTCTGGATAAACCCCTTCTAGGCCAGCCAGGGTGGTGATGATCTGTGACTTGCTGGGGAGTGGGCTGATGAGCCACACCCTGGAGCATCATCCTCTAGCAGAAGAACCTGAAGATGTTGCACAATCTGCAGATGGAGCTTGCTTCACTCAGGCTGGGGAAGCTGCTGTTGCACCATTATCTGATGAGCTCAGCAGGGCCTGTGGGGTCACTCCCTCCAGTTCACACTTGCAGAGATGTATCTTCCCAAGATTTGGCTGCTGTGCCTTACTGTGTCAGTGTCCAGAAGTTCTTGTCATCCAGGAGGGTGGGTGGTGCTGCCCTTCCCTCCCCCATCTTGAGTGCTTTCTGGAATAATCAGGTAGAAATCAATAAACAGACAAAACCTGGGCTTGCTACCCTTTTCTTTCCTCCTGTGCTGGAGATTGAACCCAGGTATTGCACAAGCCAGCCAAGCACTCTGCCAATGAGCTACACCCCCAGACCTAGCCTGCTACCTTTATTAATTAACATCAGGGATGTGAGGACATGAATGTCAGGCCTTTACACAGTTTTTAAATTTGCTTTGAAAATATTTGCTGCCCAGTTGTGGGCTTGGTGCTGAGGATACAGACATAGTTTTTTTTTTTTGTTGGTACCGGGGATCGAACTCGGGTCCTTAGCTTGCAAGGCAGGCGGTGGAACCACTGAGCTAAATTCTCGGCCCATGACATAGTGAGTTAATATCAGATGATGATAAGGGCAGTGAGCAACTAGAAGAGTAATGGTGCTAGAACATGTGGAGGGGACAACTAGGGAATTGTTCTTGCCCTGCAGTAGTCAGGGTGGAAGGTTCCACAGAGGGAGGGGTTATCTCAGCTCATTGTGACAGGTGAGAAATTGAGGAGAGGAGCTTTCCATGCAGTGGACACAGCATATACAATGCCCTTGAGACCTTAGCAAACTCACCCTGCCTCAGGGCCTGAAGAGTGGGATACAGGCCGGGGATTTAGCTCAGTGGTGCCGCTGCCTGCCTCGCAAGCACAAGGTCTCGAGTTCAATTCCCGGTACCAAAAAAAAAAAAGTGAGATACAAAGTGACCCAGGAGGAGATGTGCTATAATCTATAAGAACTACATGGGGGGCCGGGGATTTAGCTCAGTTGTTTCGCTGCCTGCTGCGCAAGCGCAAGGACCCAAGTTCGATCCCCAGTACCAAAAAACCCCCCCAAAAAACTACATGGGGGCCGGGGATTTAGCTCAGTGGTTCTTCTGCTTGCCCTGTAAGCGCAAGGACCCAAGTTTAATCCCCGGTGCCAAAAGAAAAAAAAGAACTACATGATTTTTCCAATTTATATGGACAGAAGTCTGGGGGATATGAGTGGAAATGGATATTGGTGTGAGATGGTAGGGGAAGCAACATAAAGTTGGCTCAGGCTGACTTTATTGATATGTGGCCACTAAGTGAGATTGTGGATTCAATGTTGCAGCTCCAGGGTTAGAAACAGCTCTAACAGTTCAGTTGGTTGGTGGGCTAAAATATAGACTACACAAAATGCAGCTGAAATGTCAGGTCTGCCTTGAGAGAGTGGGAGTCAGAGGCCTAGGGAGAATGCAAAGTTAGTGTAGAAGTGTCATCCATGACCTGCCTGGTAGCCAGGCCTGGTGGTACATGCCTGTAATCCCAGCACTCTGAGATACAGAAGCAGGATGTTTCCAAATTTGAGTCCAGTCTGGGCAGTTTAGCAACTTAGCGAAACCCTGTCTCAAAAACAAAAACAAAATAAAAAACCAAAAGACACACCTCACAACACCTTGAGGCATGTGAGAAATGTTTGTGGGGGTATCCTGAGCATCCTTGAAGCGCTCCATGGTTGCTCTACTTTAGTGGGAGCCACAGCCATTGGATTAGGAGAAGTAAATACAATATGAGTCTCTGGAATCTGGATGGTGAGCCTGATGAGGGGAGTTGCCTGTACTCCAGTTGCCCCACACTTACTTGCACATCCGTGTTAAGCAGTCAGGGAGAGCATGGGAGTGGGGCGTTTGGATAGGGAGGTCCAGTTCGGGCTGGCAAGCAATGTCCTCAGAAGGTATGGAAGACCAGATGAGGCCCAGGGCCTCTTACACAAAGAGCCAGGAAATGGAAGGCTGTGGGCAGGGTCCATCTGCCAGGCAGCTGGAAGAGGGGAGATGACATTTGCAGCTTTAACGTCTCAATGGAATCAAATTTTCCCCATACTCTTGCTGGGTTGCACCATAACTTTCAGCCCAGCCTGGAGCCAATTCTTCCTGGGGAAACAAAAGGCCCTTTGACAGCACAGTGCCCCTCTTCTTCACTTGTACCCTATTCTTTGTCAGGTAGAGCCTCTGGGCACATCCTTGGAGACCAGGATTGGGTGTTCTGCTAGCCACCTCAGCCACTGTCAGGGCTGGGCCAGGTGGGATGGGTGGCTTGGGTCTGGGGGAAGAACAGTGAGGAAAGAAGAGAGCTGTGTCCAGCAGGGGCCAAGCCAGTGCAGGGGGCATCAATAAACACTTGCAGAATGAGTGAGCTGACAGTGGTTTGGACTTTCAGTCATTTCCTATTTTCCTTTCCCAGGGTGACAAGCGGGAGAGGGCCTTGACTTTGGTGGGGTGTAGCAGGGAGCTCAGGTCCCAGGGAGGACAGGTGGGAGGTGGAGTCTGGAAGGGTCGGCGAAGATCATTGCCAAGCTAGATGGGGCCATCGTGTTCTCTACCCCTATATGTAAGAAGCCCACCAGGGGGCGCGGTAGCTCCGCGCAATACACCAGTCATGAGGGCTGCAGTTCCACAAGACGCCGCCAGGGGCACTGTGGCTATGCCTTTGACGATAAGGTAGGTCACTGCGCCCAGCTCTGTACGTCAGAGCAAGTCCCCTTCTCAGCACCACCTGCAGAAATGTCAGTGCCCAGGACTCTGGCTGAGGCCTGCCCTGCTGGCATCAGTGGATGCGGGCCTGCTGGGGAGTGAGGGGGGAGACCAACCTGCTGGGCTTCATGAAGTGACTTATACAAAGGTGAGCCGTCGAGGTCCCAGGTGGCCCTTTGAGTCAGCCAAGTAGGGAAGACCTGAGGGTGGGGGGAAAAAAGACAGAACAGTTGGCGAGGTGCGGGGGCGCGGGGTGCACACAAGATGCCCCAGCCCCTGGCCAGCCAACTCGGTGGGACTCCATGTGCCTATGCCCTCCCCCCGTACCAGCCTGCAGCCCTTCCACTGCCACCTGGCCTGCCCCCGAAGGCCTCTTTCCTCTGCTCACCTCTCATAACCCAGAGAACACTTAGCTGGATATTCATCCAGCCATCTTTGCAAACAATAATCAGAGCATCGTTATTGAACTCTGGGTCTTTACACTAAGCTATATCTCCAACAACTCCCACCCCCAATTTTAGAGACCAGGTTTTTCTAAGTCTCTAAATTGCTCAGACTGGGCTTGAACTTGGGATCCTTTTGCCTTAGCCTCCCAGAGTGCTGAGATTACAGACAAGCACCACGATGCCACACCATAATGATGTTTTTAGTACCCACACTCCCTGTCTGGAAACCCCAGATACCGTTCTAGACTCAATGTTGCTCTTGGTCTTTGAGTTTACTATTCTTTCTTCTTCTCTCCTCCCCACGTGTCAGAATCCTTCCAGTGGATCTGCCCTAGTGGCTCCCTCCTCTCCACTGTAAGGGAGCTAGTGCTAGGGGGCCTCCTATACACAGGCACATGGCTGGTCCCTGCTGTGGTCTTGTGGGTCTCACCCCATCCTCTCTCTGTGCTGATTCCTCCAGGAGACCATGGGAAAGCAGGGTGCATGTGTGTTGGGGGACAGAAGCAGGCGGGGCCATGCCTCTGCAGAGAGGGTCTAGCTCCTGGTACCCCTGAAGCTGCAGACAGGCTCCTTGTGGGTCTGTGAGTGTAGCACAGCTGCTGAGAAGGGGAAGATCTCACTCCTCTCCACTCCTGTGCATGAGAACTGTTTCCTGTCTCCCTCTGACAAAGGGATTCTTGTCTGCTCTGGTAAACTCTGGCCAGCCTCATGACCCTTCTTTTCTCTGGCAATGTCCCTGAGTCAGAGGGAGAAAGGCTGGGGAAGCCTTTCCCCTCTAGCCTTGTCCCCAAGGGATGCAGATTCCCCAGAGTGAGCACAGCTCTGAGGCACATGTTCTTTTTTTTTTTTTTCTTTTATTGGTACATTTTAGGTATACAATTCGTTTACATTTATCATTGGGTGTTTGTACCTGTGAGGCACATGTTCTTATGCCATCTTCACTGTCACATGTCCTCTGCCTCCTTCTCCCTAGTAACCAGACACTCAGGGAGGTAGGGGCTGGTATTACCTTTGTTTAATAAAGTGGGAGAAGGAGGGCCTGGAGGTCGGATCCCTGCTAAAGTCACCTACTAGGAGGGGGCAGAGATGCCCCTTAAAGCCCTAGCTGTTTGCATGGTCCTGTCCCGGTTGATAGCTCCTGTCCCTTTTAATTACTCATTAGGGTGAACTGAGGGCTCTGGGAGTGAGTGGGATGGGGGTAGGCCTCTCTTAGGGGGCCCTCCCCAGTAGGGAACCACATCCTCTATGTGCTTGGGCAAATCTGGCATCCAAAGTGAAAAACCCCACATAAATCAAGGACAGCTGGGCCAGCCCTCCAGCCACACCCCCCACCCCTCTGGTTCTGCAGACTTGCAGGAGAGGGTCTGGGGACTAAAGAAGGGTGTGGTTTTGAGGGAGGGAGTTCCTGAGGTGTGATCTCTACACCCACCACTGTCCCCCACAGAGGGAAGATCTCCACAGTATTGGCAATCACTTTCCAGTGTGGGGCCGCTGCTGTGGGGGCCCTGGGTGGGAGCCCACCCTGGGGTGGGGACAGACTGGGAAAGAGGCAGAGAGGGGCACACCCAGACTCAGAGAGATATACATACTACTCAGACATTCATGAGTGCTCACCACGGTAGGTGTGAAGCCACTGCAGGGGTTCAGACTAAGCTCATTCCTATTCTTGCCCAGCTGCATGGGGAGGTGGTGACTGATAGGAATCTAAATCACCCTCAAATGGCATGGTGGCATATGCCTGTAATTCTATCACTCTAGGAAGCTGAGGCAGAGGGAAACAAGTTTGAGTCCAGCCTGGGCAATTTAGCAAGACCCTGTCTCAAAAAAAGAAAAGAAGAGGGACTGGAGATTTAGCTCAGTGGTTCCGGCACCTGCCTTGCAAACGCAAGGTCCCGAGTTCCATCCCCGGTACCAAAAAAAAAAAAAAGAAAAGAAAAGAAAAAAAGGGCTGGGGATATAGTTCAGTGCAAAAGCCAGTACCAAAAG
The DNA here is from genome assembly GCF_000247695.1 of Heterocephalus glaber. The sequence goes on from NW_004624913.1 coordinate 320,295, forward strand.
TGGGGGGGAAAACCCCACAAAGAAATGATCACAGGGCCAGGGATTTAGCTCAGTAGTTCCGGTGCCTGCCTTGCAAGCACAAGGTCCCAAGTTTGATCCCCAGTACCAAAAAAAAAACAAAACCAGAAATGATCACAGTTGTGAAGGGGGTACAGTACAAATCTGTGAGGCCAACCTGGTCCTCCCTCCTACTATGACCTTGCTCCCCAGAACTCCCTCCCCAAACTTCCTCCATCTCTATCTGGCCTGGCAGCCTGAGCAGCTCGGCCCCTTTCCTCTCCCAAGTCTGCCCTCCTCCCAACCCAACTTCCCTAATTCTGGGTATCTTGGTGTCTGTGGGCCAGACCAAGGAAAGTGGACAGATCCACCCTCTGCCTGGCAGTTTTGCTCCAACTGGGGGTCTAGATGACCTCCACGTGGGGCCTTGTGTCTTTTTTTTTTTTTTTTTGGTACTGGGGATCAAACTCGGGTCCTTGTGCTTGCACAACAGGTGGCGAAACCACTAAGCTAAATCCCTGGCCCAGGGCCTTGTGTCTTTAAGGGTGTTTAAAGGAGATCTCTGGGTAGAAGGAACTTGATGTCCCTTTCTGGGCAGCAGAAGTACAACCAAAGAGCAATGGCAAGTGACCCTCCCAGGGCTGTGTGCCTTAGAGAGAGTAATCCACTGACCCTCAGCCACAGAGGAAGGAACCACCAGTATACAGAGGCTGGCGCAGAGAGCAAAGCAGGGCAAGAGCAGAGTAGAGGAGCTTCTTAGATGTCCTGGGGTAGAAGGAGGAAAGTAACTGAGCATGTGAGGAACATGGAATAAATGGAAGTTTTTTAGTTCAGCCTGGGCAACTTAGCAAGTTAAGTGCTGGCCAGGACTACATAGCAAGACCCTGCCTTAAAAAATCATAAACAAAAGACCAACCTCCTCCAACCAAAACACCAAAAAACATTGTATGTGAACATTCACAGCAGTATTATTCATTACAACTGAAAAACAGGACTAACTCAAATGGTCTTCAGTGGATAAAAGGATAAACAAAATGTGGTCCATCACACCAAGGAACAGCACTGAGCCACAACAAGGAGCAAAGCCCTAACATCTGCTACAACACAGATGAACCTGGAAAACACTATGCTTGGTGACAGAAGCCAGTCACAAAAGGACAGCTACTGTATGACTTCATTTCTGTGAAATGTCCAGAACAGGCAAGTCTGTAGGGCAAAAAGCATGTTGATAATTGCCAGGGCCTTTGAGGGGGAGGGGGAGAATAGGGAGTGACTGCTAATGGGTGTCCAGTGTCTTTTTGGGGTGATGAAAATGTTCTAAAAGATGTAGCGATTATTATACAACATTGTGAATATATCAGGAACTAGAGTTCTAAATTGTATGGAGTATAGATTGTACTTCAATAAAGCTCTTATCAAAAAGGCTCTTCAGTCAGGACTGAATGCTCCCTCTAGAAAGAAAGAACTGGGCTAAGAATTGGCCAGAGTGTGAGGCCACATAGCTAGAGGAAGATGGGCTGGGGGCAGCCTCAGGCTGGACTCTAACCCCCCACCCTATCATCCTAGGGATGATCTTGAGGTGACCCCTCCTGCAGCAGAGATTTTACCCTGACCTTCCTCTGCCTGGAATGCTCTTCTCCTCCTCACCTGGCAAGCACCTCCAGAAAGCCTCCATTGACCTCGCCCTCTCTCATATCCTTCCTCTGACCTGGATTTATTGAGTACCTACTGGATGCCAGGCTCTGGGTTAGGTGCTGGGGATACCTTGGTGAAACAGCCCCCAGGTTGCCATCTTGGGCATTCCCAGATTTGCACCCACTTTTACCAGAGAGCCAAACAGAGGGTGCAGGGAGATCAACTTCCTAATTTTCCAGACTGACTCCCAGCTCTACTTCCATCCCTCTGGTTAATGCCTCCTGGAAAGTCTTTGGCCTTCAGCAGATGAGGTCCTGAGGAAAAGGCATACAGCAGGGCAAAGGGCAGAACCAAGGCTAGGTGGTAGAAAGACTAGTTAGCTCTGGGGCTGGGGGTGGAGGGTCACCAGGGAATGAGTGCAAGAATTTGGAGTCCTGAGCCATGACTGGTTAGGCTGGGTGGGGTAGGCCTTCCGCAGGAGGCTTTGAGAGAACTAACCCATCTGGAAAAAATCCCATGTTAAGCTAGACCCAACGAACTTCCTGGGACCTCGCATGTACCAGCATGCTCACCAGACAGTGCTGTGCCAACAACCCGCCTACATGGGTGCTGGCCTAGGCTTGCCCTGGCAAGCAGGTGCAGCTCTGGTGTCAGCCACCTGGAGCCCAGTCAGTGGTCTTCACTCCATTGGCCCTGTGTGGTGCCCTCCGTCCAGAGATGCCCCTGGTGGGAGCTCTGGAAATGTCTGGGCCATGGAGGCCCTCTTCCTTGTGGTCACTGGGGCTTCTGGTACTTGTCCAGTGCCCATTAGTTCCAGGAATGGCTCATTAATGAGCAGAACCCAGGAAAGAAAGAAGCTGGGCCTCTGGTGGGGGTGGGTGGGGGGGCGCGGCAGGCACCAAACCTGCTGCCAGGAAAGTTGAGGCAGAGGCAGAAGCAGAGAGAGGTCTTAAGAACAAATCCATCTTTTCCCAGGAATGGACAAGCTGCTCACTCTGTCCCAGCCTCGCTCCTCTCCCTGCTTTCTTTGCTGGCTATGCAGGGTGGGGAGGGGTGTCAAATCTGGGGGTGGGAAGCCCCTGTGGTGTCAGGTGCCCAGCGGATGCCATGGCTCTGAGAGGCCCTCTAAGTCTCTGCCCTGACAGGACCTGGGCACGGGTCTCTCTGAATCCTTCACAATTCCAGGGGGAGCCTTTGTCATCTTCCCACAGAGGTTACTGAATCCCAAGGGATCACCAGGTAACCTAGGCTGGGCATATGTGGTGTGGAGAGGGTCAGGAGATGAGTCTGACTTTGCTCCCTGGACGCTGGGGAGGACATCTCTGCCCTGAGCCTGTCTCCTGAACTCTAAAACACTAACCAGACATCATTAGCTCTCTTCAGGAGGCAGGCAGGTCTAGGCAGACTTTCGGTTGGGAGTCCAAGGCACAAATCGCAGACCTCCGATAGTTAGGGAGCACTCTGCGCACTAGGCTGCCGGCCTGGCCTCATTCTCCTGGGTCTGTGAGCTTTTCTGGCCCACTCTGATCAGGGAGCCCAGGCTCGGCAGGCGCCTCTGTCCAGAAAGCGTATGTGTGTGGGGTGAGCCTTCTACAGATAGGTCGTGGGTACGCGCGCAACCCTCTCACCGCCTCGTGTCCTTGCCCGCTTCCTTGTCCCCGGTGCGGGAATGAAGACGCGCCGCCGGGCGAACCGCAGCCCAGGGTCTCGCAGCAGGATCGCCGGCTGTCCCCGGGTGCCTGCGAGTTCCGGACGGGCCGGGACACCCCTCCCCCGCTTCGGACCCGGCCCCGCCCCCGCCCGCTTCCTCGCTGCCCCTTGGAGGGCGCGGAGCAGAAGCCCAGCGTCCTCGGGCTGAGTGGGGCGTCGACAAGGATGTGCGCCCTTCTGCTGCCCCCGTCCCCGGGCCTGGGCGCGGCGCAACCCCATGGCAGATAGCGGCGGCCTGGGCGCCGGGGCCGGGCCTGGGGCGGCACAGCGGGCGCTCCGCGCGCCCCTGACGCTCCTGGCGCTGGGGCTTGTCGCCTACTGCCTCTGCGCCCTCCCGGGACGTTGCCCGCCTGTTGCCCGCGTCCCCGCACCAGCCCCCGCTCCGACCCAGCTGCCCAGTGCGCACCGCCTGCCCTTGGCCAGCGGCCCGGGCCGCCGGCGCTTCCCGCAGGCACTCATCGTAGGCGTGAAGAAGGGCGGCACGCGAGCGCTGCTGGAGTTCCTGCGGCTGCACCCCGACGTCCGCGCGCTTGGCTCCGAGCCCCACTTCTTCGACAGGTGTTATGAGCGCGGCCTCGCCTGGTACAGGTGAGCGCCCTGCCTGTCTGCCCCTTTGGTTTCCAAGCGAATTCGGGTGGTGGGATCTAGTGGAGGGGAGTCCGGGCTCTGGGATTGAGCCCAGCTAGTGTAGGGGATCAGGCTTGATCCTAGGTACTGGGCCCCCAAAGCAAAGGCAGTACTGGCCAGAGGCCCCAGGAACTTTGGAAACTCCGAGAAAAGCTTGTTTTGGTCTACTTGGCAAGATTGAGGGGAAGGTGTGACCCCAGCCAGGAAATAGTCTCAAGGCGGTGATATTATTTGGGAGTGTTAGAATTGCTTCAGGCCCAGCTGCCCCCCCCCCGCCCCGCCCTTTCTCTTTGGGTTTGTATGGTTGATCATCTGACTTGTGGCTAGTTACCTTAGGAAGGAGCCTCCAGGTTCCCTGCAGCCTCCTAAAAAGTGTCCTCTCACCCCATAATTCCTGCCTGTCTCCTGGGAGTCCTTTTTGACTGCTGGAGTCTGGAGAAAGTTTGGTCTGGGCTGTAAAAAGGAGCTCTGCCCTTCAGTGTATGCCCAGGCATGGGGAATGGGATCCAGCTGTCTGCACAGGCTTTGTGGCTGCCCTGGGCCCCATCCAGGAGAGACCAGGGGTGTGGCAGTGGAACTTGGGGAGCACCCTGCCCCAGCCAAGCAGCCTGCACTGGTGGCTAGTCAAACACCAGCCCCTCTCTACTGAGCTGGACACCGAGACTGAGCCAGGCCTTGCCCTCTGCTGCTTAGCTGGAATTGCAGGTGTGCATCACCTCACCTGGCTAAGACCCAGGCCCTTGACCCCATTCCTGGCAATTTACCAGTTTCCCTGTTCCCAGATCTACCCCTCCTTCAGTTGTTAACTTTATCTGTTGCATTAAGAAGACTGGGGGGTCTGGAGGGAGAATGGGAGATCTGGCTCCTGAACTCTGAAGGGTTGGTGCTTCCTGGATGCTAAGGAAACTGGGCTTGGAGGAAATTGAATCCGTCCTGGGGCATCCTCCTAGCTCAGACTCCTGGAAGAGACCACTGGCCTACTCTGGGTAGAGAAGGACCAAAAAAGGGAGTGGAGAGGGAGAAGAGAGACCCAGAGTCGAGGAGGAATGCTTTATGGAGTGCAAATTTCAGAGCTTGCTGCTGGGGATGTGGATCACTGGTAGAGCACTTGTCTAGTGTGAAAGGCCCTGGGTTCAATTCCCAGCACTACAAACAAAACAAAATAAACAAAAACTCCAGAGCTTGCTGTGAGCATAATCTGTGCTGGGTAGGGGCAGCTGTGGGAGATGGGGATGGGTTTAGTGCTGAAAGTTTCTCAATACACAAGGATTCTGAGTCTCTCCAGGCCCACTCTGGGCCCTTGCTTCTCTGTAGGAAAGGCTCCAGTGTGGGTGAGGGGTGGAGAGACCTGCACTGAGGGCAGATCCTCAGCCCTGGGGAGGGGATCTTGGAGACACTGACATGCCCAGGACAGGAGTGGAGGGTGTTCCAGACAGTGCAGTCCTGCTGAGAGGAGACTGAACTTCCTTATCTGTAGAATCTGTCTCCAGTGGACGGAGGCAGGGGATGCTTGTGGAGGGCTCAGGCCCTGTGGCCTCTGTCCCTTCATCCAGTTTTCAACAAGCTGAGTATGATGATTGAGCTTCTGGTCTGTGAGTCCTGGTCCTCCGAGGACTGTGGCCAAGTGCTGATATATGTGAATGTGAGGCTGCTCTGCTCACAAGTGCCTGAGCTCCTGGTGCCTGCTTGTCTTTTCAACCATCATGAGTGTGTTTTGAGCCCCTGAAAATGCTCACCCCTGCCTCATTGTCTCTAGCTGAAGGACCTGGGATGAGTCCATAGCACCTGCAGGGCTCTGTTCTAGGTGTGGGATGGGGAGGCAGGTGGAGAAGGTGAGTTTCTGGGGCACTGCACCACAACCTAGTGGGTTGTGACCCACCTCATTCCCGGCAGTGACCCTGGCCATCTCCTGCCCTATGTAGGTAGGTCCTGTGTTGCCCTTAGCCCAATTTTTCCCCCTCCCCAATCTCTGTTAGTTCATGTCTCAGGCCCTTGAAGGTGCTCCATCTTGGGGACCGTGGTCCCTGAGTACCTTCTAACTCAGTATCTGCTCACCCATTCACTCATCATTGAGCACCCACTATTTGCTAGATACTAGATTCACGCAAAAACCCCAGGGTCTTGATCTGGAAGGGGTGCCCCATCTTGAGTCAGGTGGGAACTCAACTTTGACCATAATACTAGAGTAGAGAAAAGCAAGAAGCTGGGTGTGGTGGTGCATGCCTGTAATCCCAGCACTTGGAAAGCTGAGGCAAGAGGAAAGCTGTGAGTTCAAGGCCAGTTTGAACTATGTAATGAGATCTCGATTGCAATAAAGAAAGAAAGAAAGAAAGGAAGGAAAAGATGAGGAAGTGTGGGTATGGAAACTCCCTTAGTTCCCAGTGTCAGAGCAGTGAATATAGGGAGGGGGTTTGTGCATGTAGGGGAGGACTTGGGCTTCTGTGGCCCATATCCTTCCTCCCCCTGTGGCTGAGGACAGTCTCCCTCCAGCACTTTCTATCACTGGAATAAAAACAATAACTGGTTTTCCCCAGGTCCCAGGCCCTGCTGGACCAGGCCCAAGCAGGGTGTAGGACATGGAGGTGGGGGTGCTGAGATGGAGGAGAGAGAGTGGCCCAGGGCTGGATGGAAGCCGAAGGGAAATGCAGACCAGATGAGGTGGCTCAGTGGGGAGGGTCTTTGGAACAACTTGTCAGATGTTTGCTGTGTGGGGTCAGAGTTCCATTCTGCTTATCCTCTCTCTAGTCTACCACCCCCCAAAAGCGCCAGTCCTCACTCTTCAAGACCAATTAGAACAGGCTTCTGAAGCCTGAGGAGGGTAAGTAATTGATCCCAAAGATCTCAAAGCAGGCTTGCAGCAATTGTGAGCCCAGGAAGTCCTTGTGTCCCCTCTGTATTCTATCCCCTTCTTTGGCAGGGGTGTCAGGAGGGGCCTCCCCCTTTGGAGCTGTTCTGCTTTTCTGACTTCCTAGAGAGCAAGGCTGGAGGGGAGGGATAACATCAGGGCTCCCAGCAAAGGATAGTGTTGGGGACATTCAGAGTCAGGCTTTCAGTCAGGGAGGAAAGAGACTGGGAGTCAGGACAAGTCAAAGATTAGAGGGGCCGTGTCTTGGAGGCCTGGGGCTCTTTCTTTCCCTGGGAAAGATGAAGGAAGGAGTGGTGCATTCTGGTGAGGCCTGGTGTACACCCCTCCCAACACCAGCATCAGCTCCTCTTGTAGGTCCCAGTGGTAGGGTTCAGTGCGGGGAGACTCTCCTTCTTACGAGTTCCCTCAGGGAAAGGGAGGCCCCCTGAGCTGGCTGGCCCTGACAACTTGCAGCCCTGTGCCATAGATATTGGTGGTCTAAGGTCTTTTTTAACTTTCCCCGAGGACAGCTGGGTGTTGTCCCCATTGGATCCCCAGTGTGTGATGTAGGGCATGGAGGGCAGGGGTTCTGAGATCAGAAGCCACCCAGACACCTCCTTCCCAGAAGGACTGGAAGGCTAAGAGTCAGTCTCCACTTTCAGCTCCTCTTGTTCCCTCTCTGAGCCTCAGTGTGCCTGAGGGTGGACAGTGGGTGGGGTGGAGGGTGGTTCTGACACACTGTGTCACCAAGATGGAGGAAGTTGACTTGTCCTCTGTGACTTCTGAAGATCTGCTCTGCCTTGGGCCTTGATGTGAGGGGTAGGGAGGTTCTATTCTATGCACCTGCCTCACTCTTCTGTGACCATGGATGGTTTTGGGGATTTTGGTGTTCCTAGCTCTCCCTTTCGCCTAGCGGGGCACATGCATACATTTTCCTGTCTCACCACCAGCAACCCCCAATCTGATCATACCAGCCTGGGGGACTGTGCGCCTGTGTCTGGCCTGAATTTCCTTGGAGGTCTGAGCAGGGAATGGGTCAGTTAGGGTGGCTGAGACCTGGACTTGTCACCTCCTGGCTGGGCCAGTCCTGGGCCTGTCAGTGGGGTCAGGCAGTACCCCCCTCAGATGATGGGAAGCAAGGCCAGGCAGGGCTGGGCAGAGACATCTCCTCCCTACCACAGGCCACCCAGTCTCTGCCTCTGTTGACCTAGTTCCCAGCCCTCTCTTGGAGCTGTTTTCTCAGCAGCTCTGCCTTGCCCAACCTCACCCTGTACTCCTGGCTGGCAGGTGTTGCCTCAAGACAGCATGAGGCATGCCTGGGCCTGTCCAGCTGGGCACTCAGGATGGGCTTTCCCAGATTTGGGGCAGTCAAGGGGCTTTGGTCAGCCAACTCCTTCTGGACCTTGGGTTGGCTGGTACCCTCCTCCCCCATGTTAGAATGAGGGGAATTTTAGAAATAGTATGTCCTCAGCCTGGCACCCTGGGGCCTTGGAAGCATAGGGCCTTGGGACAGGTTCCCCAGGCAGATCATAGCTGTATCATTAATTTTCTCAAATGTGCTGGGCTCTGAGGGTGGCTCTTGGCAGTCTGAGTTGGGCCCAGGTGGATGAGAATTACCAGGGCTACAGTTGAAAGTGGGGTAAAAGGTGTATTTAAATTAAGGGGAGGGAGGGAAGGAGGGAGAACCCTACCCTTTATTGGCAACACTTGTCAGTAACAATAATTGATGACCTAATTCAGGGGATGCTGTCAGTCACTGAGTAAAAAGGGTGACCTTGAGTAATTATAGTGCGGAGTCCAGGGGGGTAACAAGTCCAAACTGGCTAGCCTCGCTTTTTTTTGTTGTTGTTGTTTTTTTTTGGTACCGAGGATCGAACTCGGGTCCTTGTGCTTTCGCAGCAGGTGGCGAAACCACTGAGCTAAATTCCCAGCCCCTGGCCTTGGGATGTTTGGTTTGGGGCAAGGTCAAGGTTGGGGGCACAGCAGCTCTGGGAGAGGTGGGTCTGGTGGGCAGAGGTTGCTGGGACTCAAAGGAGCTGGCCCTTGGGAAAAAGGGTCATAGACCTTGTACAGAGAACACAAGTGGCTGGTGAAGAGTGTCTTGGTGAAGAGTGACTGTCACCCCTTTTTCCCTAGGGGTAGCACAAATGGGGGCAGCCTGGTAAGCAGGCCCCTCTACAGGCCTGTGCAGGGCTAGGCATCTCTTAGCTCACCTCTCAGGCTGCCTACCTCCTAGGATATTCATCCTAGCACTTAGGAGGAAGGACCTGAGGAAGAGGGCAGCTGGTCCACTTTAGGGGCCTGGGGCTTCCCTGGAGGAGGAGGGTCTAGTCTCAAGTCTAGCGTGAGAGGGGACACTTTTTAGAAGTGCTTACCTAAGAACAGCACCCACTCAGTCTACTCCTCCCATTTCCCCCAGGAGCCTGATGCCACGTACCCTGGATGGGCAGATCACCTTAGAGAAGACACCCAGCTACTTTGTGACACGGGAAGCCCCTCATCGAATTCATAGCATGTCCCCAGACACGAAGCTGATCGTGGTGGTACGGAACCCTGTGACCCGGGCCATCTCTGACTATGCCCAGACACTTTCCAAGACCCCAGGCCTGCCCAGCTTCCACACCCTGGCCTTCCGCCATGGCTTGGGCCCTGTGGACACAGCCTGGAGTGCTGTGCGTATCGGTCTGTATGCCCAGCACCTGGACAACTGGCTCCACTACTTCCCTCTGTCCCACTTCCTGTTTGTCAGCGGCGAGCGTCTGGTCAGTGATCCAGCTGGAGAGGTTGGCCGTGTACAGGACTTCCTGGGCCTCAGACGGGTCGTCACAGACAAGCACTTCTACTTCAATGCCACTAAGGGCTTCCCCTGTCTCAAAAAGGCCCAGGGAAGCAGCCGTCCCCGCTGCCTGGGCAAATCCAAAGGCAGGCCCCACCCTCGAGTGTCTCAGGCAGTGGTCCAGCGCCTGCAGGACTTCTACAGGCCCTTCAATCGAAAGTTCTACCAGATGACTGGCCAGGACTTTGGCTGGGACTAAGCAAAGTCCATTAGCCCTGCCCTAGATGCTTAGTAATCTTAATTTATGTCTGCCCACTGGGCAGAGCAGTTTCCCTATACATGCTGTGGAGAGAGAATATTTAAGAAATAAAGTCTGGATCCATATTCTTCTGCTTGATCTTGAGGTTCGGGTGGAAGTGATACCATGCCAATTAACTCTATGGGGCCGAGTGTCATGCCAAACCCATTCCTTACATGTCCTTGAAGGTGGGCCATGTACTTGGCCACATGGCACAGATGACCATGAGAGGCTCAGAGAGACTTAGGGCCTGTCTGGTGACACATAGCCTAGTCCTGGTGGCTCTGGGGGCTGCCTTCCACCTCTTCTCAGCCTTGGGAGGTTGAGCAGGGTTGTCCACATATCCAGGACAAGGAAACTGAGGCTGGAGGTTGCTCCTTAGTGGTGGAGCAGGATTAAAATTGGATCTGGTCAATTGTGTGTGTTGTACCTGGGAACTCAGTTCAATCCCATGTCCTAGTGCCTAGTGGACACTCTTTCCTAAAGGTCTTGTGTAACTCCTGGGCAGTGCAGTGCAGTGCTTGGCAGGTGACTTGGTGTGAATGGGACAGTGCTTCCAGCAGCGTTCAAGCTGTTCCTGAGCAGCCTGGCCCTCTCTGCCTACAGAGGACAAGCTCTCTCCAGAGACTAGCCTGTACACAACCTCAACCCAGGCCAAGCCCACCAAATGGCACGCATCCTCCAGGCCCTCACTTTCCCAGCCAGGTCTGCTGCCTTTTTCTTATATCCTCTCCCAGGGCAGGGCAGAAACAGTCCCATCTGCAGCCCAGCTGCTCACTTCTAACCAAGTCGGGCCACACTTGGGCAGGTTGGGGAGCCCGCCCACCCCTCCTCTCTAAATATGAAGGACCCATCAGTAATGGCTCTCACCTGTTCCTGGTCACTGCTGTTTGCCAGGTGCCTACCAGCTGTCCTGACAATGAACTCTAGGCTGGTTAGGCCCGGGTCCCATACATCTGCCCTGTCTCAGGCCTGACACAGAGCCTGCAATAGTTTCTGCATCCTAGGCAGCAGCTTGGATTTTATGCCTTGTCTTTGCCACTGATGTGCCCTTTCTACCTCTGAGCTGCTTGGGGCCACTCCATATGCTGAGACCAAGGAACACAGGCAGTGAGGGAGGATTTGCAGGGGATGGGGGAAACCTGTCAGCCTCGGTCACTCCCTGTGTGACTGTCAAGCTTCACTGGGAGCCAGTCCCCCACTGAGGACAGTTGCCATGTCCTCTCTTTTGTCATGTGATCCCATCTGTGATGTGGACATGGGGTCAGTTAATGCCAGTGTCATAGAAAAGGCTCAATGGAAGGGAGAAGCACATGTGGGGTTATCTATTTCTGGTTGCCAGAGCCCTGCCCCTGCTCCTGCTAGTTTCCTGGCCCAGCAGTCTTTCTTCCTTGGAGTGTCTCTTAGGAGCTGGCACTGTCCTCAGGCCTCTCCATCCCAGGCCAGGCCAGTGGCAGGGTTGGGGGCTGGTTATAGATGCTTCTCCCTGTACTCACTGAATAGTGCAGTTTCAACATTGTGAACAGATGTGGGGCCAGAATGCAGTCTCTTCCCTGACGCTGACCTTTGTCATGGGTGAGGGGACAGGGCTGTCCTAAATTACAGTAAGAGAGTGAAGAAAGGATAGGTTCTCCTCTAGGACCTTGCCAGGTGGTGAGTGCAGGATTTGATGACTCTGTCCCCATCCCCTGTACTGAGGGCAGGAGCGAAGGCAGAGGACAGCCCGGGTTCCTGGCCCAGTTCCCAGCCCAGTCCATGCATATCTCTTTCTCCCTGAACATACCTGACTTGTGCCAGAACAGACTCAGGTTCTACACTGTCACCTGGCCCCTTTTTTGTTCTACAATGCACTCTTTTTTTTTTTTTGGTACCGGCATTGAACTCGGGACCTTGCAGTTGTGAGGCAGGCAGCGGAACCACTGAGCTAAATCCCCGGCCCTACAATGCACTCTTTGAATGACAGCTAGAGGGGTGTCTTCAGAGTAAGACAGATCCCAGCCCCAACCTATTGTTTCTAGGATGAAGACCAGATGCCTTCCTGCAGCTGTTAAGGGCCTCCAGGGCTTGCCCTATCCTGCCTGATCCCCTCAGTCCCAAGATCCTTCCAGCTCCTTCCACCTACCATACCCTTTCCAATCTCAGACTTTTCACCTGCTGTTCTCCCTGTCTGGAGTGCCCTTTCCTGCAGAAGGCACAGATGGAGGTGGCAGCAGTCTTAAGCAGGGCAGCTGTGTTCCTGCATTTAGTGTTCCATTTCTGAGCCCCTTGAGGCGACCCATTCTCCCTCTCCTGGAACCTTCCTGGGTGTAGAGCTTTAGGGACATTGGTGTCCCTGGGCCCAGGCCTCACAGGGAACACTCTGGAGGCAGCTGGGAGGAAGGATGGGCTGGTATGTTCTGCTGGCCCCACCCAGTGGAAGCACAACCCCAAGGGGCACTGCCCTTTGTGAGGTGCCCAGCTGTGACTGAGAACACACTGCAGGCAGATGTATTGGGTCCTGGGGCTGTGTTGGGGGTGGGGGTCCTTGGGGGAGTCATCACCCTTTAATTAAAGTCTCTAAATTACTTCCCTAGCTGCTCCATGGGTTTTCTATTTTGGAATGTTCTATTCTTTTTATTATTATTATTATTATTATTATTATTATTATTATTATTATTATTATTATTATTATTTTTGTACTGGGGATCGAACTCGGGACCTGGCCCTTGCTTGTGAGGCAGGTGCTGGAACCACTGAGCTAAATCCTTGGCTATGTTGGAATGTTCTAGATTGGGGGAGAAGTGCTGATTCACTTATCTTCTTCCTGTCCTGACCAGTGGAGGGAAGGAGGCTGGGACCCCCTCTCCACCCCTTGGAGGGACCTGGGGGTCTTCACAGCCCTGGGGCCAGGAAGGGGCTTGGAGAAGCCTAGGGAGGGGGCTGCTTCGGCCCTTGGGGTCTCACCCAGCCCCAGCCTCCTGGCCATACCTGGTCCAGGCTGGGGGTCCACAGGATGGCAGGGGGTAGGTGAATGCAGTGTTCTTGCTCTGGGACTTCCACTTGCAGATGCTGAGACCCTGGCCCAAGAGCTTCAGTGTCCCCCAAATACCAAGTGCTTCGGTGTCATAAACTATGAATCCTCATCCTGGGGGAGGAGGCCTATACTCTACAGAGGGAGTACTGGATCACTGGGCCATACCACCTGCCTCCTTGCCCTGCTGACTTTGGAACTGGGGTCAGGGAGCCCAGGCGGAGGGCCTGGTTTTGGGTGGCCTTTCTGTCTAGGGCTGGGCCAGCTACCTGTGTCAGAGTAGATGGAGCTGGAGGGCCAGGGTGAGGCTCCTAAGGGGGCAGAGCGGCACAAGAAAGGGGAAGTTGGCCCCCTTGGTGAAGTCTGCAGCACCTGTCAGTGCCTTCGCCCCAGGATGGAGTGTTTTGGGGGAAATGCTGGATTCTCTTGGTCCATGTGCCCCAGAGTGCTTAGATCTGAGACCTGTCATCCCAGCCAGGTTCAGAGGACATTCTGGGCTATAGGAGGGGCCCAGAACCCAGGTGAGAGAGGTGCCTGAGTGACTTCAAATGAATTGAATCCCCATGTAGGCCCCCCTCACTCCAGCTCCCTATCCCCAAGCCCCTTTCCCTTTGCCCGCCTGCCCAGTGGCTCCTTTTTTCCCACTGAGGAGCAGTCAGGCTACAAATTCCAAGGGATCCCTCTGTGTTGCTTCAGCCATGACCCAGGATGGGCCAGGGACAGCATGAAGGCGCCTTGATGCTTTAGTCTGGGCAGCTACCCACCATGTTTTGGTGCTAGGACACCTGGTCCTCTTTGTTTCTGTGGAAGCTGTACACGAGGGGCTGGGAGTGTGCTGCCATCAGGAACCAGCAGAAACTGGGCTGCCTCCTGAGGCCAGAGGGTGGGGGCTGGGAGCAAGTTGGGGCAGGCTCGGATTCCTGATAAATTGGGACAGTGGCTAGAAGGGCCCCACAAATTTGTTCATTCTTTTAGCCAGTAAGTACTGAGGGACTGGCTCTGAGGACACCATGGTGAATGGGCAGGCTGTCCCTAATTGCATGGAGTCCCTATGTGATGGGGGAAACAGAGCCTACCACCAAGCAATCAAGAAAGCAGAGCACTCACTGCAGTGTGGGGAGCACCAGAAAGCTTGGAGCAGGATGGAGGAGAGCTGCACTGGACAGGAGAGTCCCTCAGGCAGAGCCCAGTTACCTACACCTTGAATGGACCAGCTGTGCCAGAGCAGAAGGCACAGCAGGTGTTGTGAGTAGGCTGGCTAAGAAAAACTGTGACTATGAGGGCTGGGATGTGGCTCAGTGACACAGCACTTGCCTAGCATGGGTGAGGCCCTAAGTCTATTCCCAGTACCCCCAAAATAAAGAAAAAGAAAAAACCAATTCTGACTGTAAAATAGGACCTTCTCATAAAACCTGCAGACTTGCAAACAGAGCCTCAGGCAGTTACTTAACATACCCATGTTCTTGGCAGCTGTATTCACAATAGCCAAAAGGTGGAAATAACCCAAATGTCCCCTAGTGGACAAGGAGATAAACAAAATTGTGATGTATCCATACAGTGAGGTTTTTATTACTCAGCCCCTGAAAGGAATGATGTTCTAAAACATGCTACTGTGTGGATGGACCTCAAAAACCTTACTCTAGGTGAGATAAGCCAGTCATGGAAAGTTATATATTATGTGATTCTGCTCATAGGAAATGTCCAGAATAGGCAGATTCATAAAGATTAAAGCAGATTGGTGGTTGTCTGGAGCTGGAGGTAGGAGGGACTGGGAAGTGATCGTTTAATGGCTATTGGGTTTGCTTTTGAAATGGTGAGATAGTGCTCAATATTGTGAATGCATTAAATGCTATTGAATTGTTCATTTTAAAATGTTTGATTTTGTAGCTGGGGATGGTGCCACATGGCTGTAATCCCAGCATTCAGGAGGCTGAGGCAGTGGGATTCCTGTGAGTTTGAGGCCAGCCTGGGCTACCTAGTGAATTCAAGTCTAGCCTGAATTACAGAGTGAGACCTTGTCTCAAAAAACAAACGGAAAAGTTGACTGTGTTGTGTGAATTTCCCTTCAAGTTTTTATAAAAAGGATCTCCACAGAAAACTCAGTATCACAGCATGTGTCAGGGAGAGAAGGTTCTGAGAAATTGTTCTTAGTTCTTCAAGGTCAGGAAAGATCAATGAAGGAAAACACAGGTGTGACGGAAAGGAAGCCATAGGAGGGGCAGCTCAGAGGTATAAAGTGAGCCTTTCTTTACTTCAGAGGCTGAAGGGTTACTGTTACAGGTAGATTCTGGCTCTGCTTTGGGAAGCATGAACTATTCCCAGTCCCATGAGATCTCCAGGGTGGTTCCTTGTGGTCATTTTGGTGGCACATGCCTGTAATCCCAGCACTCAGGAGGCTGAGGCAGGAGGATTGCCAAGAGTTTGAGGTCTGCCTGGGCTACATAGTGAGTTCAAGGCCAGCCTGAACTACACAGTGAGACCGTTTCTTAAAAAAAAAAAAAAAGATCACCCCAGGGTGGGACGGGCTCTGAAAGGGCTTCCTCAAGCAAGTCTGACCACTCGGACTCCATGGAGGCTCAGAACCAGACAGAGGGGGCTCATGCCAGCCCGATGCTGTTGACAAGTCCATGTATCCATGCATGAGTCAGTTCCTGTCCTCACTGGCAGGGAAAGCCCAGATGTATTGTTGTAGCAAATGAGGGGCTGTGGGGGGAAAATGGCACACTGGATTACACAGCTCCTATGGAGTTGGCACAGGGCCCTGAGGCCTTGCAGGGCTGGGCCCATCGGGAAGACTGGTCGTGAGGTGGAGGGTGAAGCCAAGGCCTCAGGTTCTGGGAAGAGGGTCTTGCTGCTTCTCATATAGGAAGTGGGGATGTGTGAGTGATGCCAGGGTGGTAGAGTGGCTCAGTATGCTGAGGCATCTGTCTGGACCCCTTAGGTTCACCGGTGTGAGCACATGGCTTGGTAGGCCCTCAGGAAGGACTAGAGCTCTAGAACTTGAGGAAGACTTTTTTTCTCTTTTTGAAGTACCAGGGATTGAACCCAGGCTTGCTACACCACTGAGCTATACTCTTAGCTATTTTTATTTATTTTGAGACAGGACTCCCTAAGTTGCCTCAAACTGTAATCCTCCTGCCTCAGCCTCCTGAGCATCTGGGATTACAGGCATGTGCCACTGTATCTGGCTAGAGCAAGACTTTTACAATATTTCCTGATTTCAATGTTTTTTTCCAGAAAGTGTCTAAAGATTTTTTTCCCTCTGGACTCCTGTGACGTCCTGTGAAGGTCCTGAGCCTGTAATCAGGAGACCTGCCAGATAGCCTGGTCACAAACCAGCTCCAAAATGTACTCTGGTGATTCTTAATTTATGGAGTTCACTGAATGATGACACAGAGAGGCCTTTGCCACTCCTGGAGTGGAGGGGGCAGAGCTAACCACCCAGGGCCACGGCGAGGTGGCTCCAGAGGCTGGCAAGAGGCCAAAGGAATAAGTGAGGGGAAAACTAAGGCCAGGGCCTTTCTTGGGGTCCCCTTGGGAAAGGTAGAGCTCAGCACTGGCAGAGTAAAGGCTGCTGGAGGGCTTTGGGCACAGAGTTTCCCTGGTTGCCTGGTACTTGGCTCCAGGTGACTCAGGGCACAGTGTGGTGGTTTGCAGTATGAGGGTAGGTAGGGAGGCAGTTCTGAAGTGGGGCCCTGGGTGACAGGGCAGATGGAAACAAGGTGCTGTTGGTTTGCCCTGTAATTAGAGGATGCCAAATACACAAACTCAGAAGACCAAGGGAACACAGAGACCCCACCTCCCATCTCTCCCATCTCCAGACCCTTGCCAAGCCATGGACGACAGCTCTGCCCTGGGGACTTGTATATGAACTGTGCTCCGGTTCATTTTGGTCCTAGGCTACTGGCCTTGGACTGGCCCTGTTAGTGCCATCGGGCTTGGGTGCCACAGCCTTTCCAAAATCAGCAGCTAGTCTTGCCATACCCCACCTCAGAGACACTCTGGCCTCCTTCTGGGATAGGACCATGAGTACAGTGTAGGGCAACTGGAGACAGTCTGTGCTGGTCTGGCTGGTCTCGGTAAAAGGTTTGCTCAAAACCCCTGGCGGGTTGAGGAGCAGGAGAGGCAGGGCCTTTGCCGGTTCCAAAGGCAGGGCCTCCCTTCTGTAGTCTTCCCCACAGGCTGTGGGCAGAGTCTACCCAGGATCACATCTGAAGGCCTGGCTCTTGCAGACTCTGGCTGTAGTGGCCACCAAAAAGACTCTATGACAGAGTCCACCAAGGCCACTGAGACTACTAGGTGCATGTGCCACCTGCAGGCCACTCAGCCTCAGGTGACATCCCAGCCCCCTGAACCTGCTCCCAGATGTTCAGCCCCACCTTTTCAGAAATGATGGTATATCAGGAATTAGTAAGACAAAAGTTAGGATTTTATTAGGCAAGGATCCCTGCAAGGATCATACAAAAACATCTGCCAGGTGTCCTTTGGCAGTCTGGGACCTCCTCAGAGCATTATAAGGTGGGCCACTGGCTCAGGGGTACATGGAACCTGCGCGGGCATTGCATGAACACTATATAGGTTGGATCTCGAAAAGCATGTAGTCTCCTGTAGAATAGAGATTATATTGCTTATACAACACCTTTTAGACCCCTTAAAAACTCTTAAATAAAGAGCCCTTTTAGGTATCCTACTCAGTACTTCCTCCCAGCTAGTGGGAGCTCTATTTCCTTGCCTTTATAAGTTTTTTAAAAATTGGCGTGCACCATACCTCCTACATCTGTGGTTTCATTCTTCATCATTGTGGGACACAACTCTGGTGATCTGGTAACAATGGGACCTGTGAAATGTGACCCCAGCAACAGGCCTACAGAGGCTTCTGGGACCTAAGACCAAGAGCCTTCTCTAGCTCAAAGCCAAGCTTCAAGCTTTGAGGTTGAGAATTCCTTTTATACTCCTTAATCTGAGCCACATTGTATGTGCTTTTTGCTAGAAGAGCTGTATGAAAACAGTCAGTGAACCAAAACAGTTAATGAAAAACTGTTGCCAGGAGGATTTCATACATGAGTCTTCTGATTAAGGGGAAAACAAGATCTACAGTTGGGCAATCGAGAACAATTGGAGATCTTGTTCTCGCCATCTCTTTGCTCCCTGCATGCCTCCTTGGGCCCCTCGCTGTGGGGAGCTGGCCTGACTCGACAGCCTCCCACAGCCAGATCCTATCTCCTCGCTTCCGTCTCCCACAAGGGAGGACAGGATATCTGATGGGAAGCTGATCCAGTGACAAGCGCTTTGACTGCCGCAGGGAAGGCCTGTCCCAAATAAAAGATCACAGCAGGGGGGACTCCTGGTAACCATGCCAGGGTTGGGGGAGAAGCATCCGGAGATTGTCTGGCTGGCCTCTGGTTTCACTGTCTGGGCTCTGGGTGGGAGGGGGACTCTGGTGCAGGTGGGGGAGAAAGGGGACTCTCATGCTTCACTGATGGCCAGTCCCGTTGTGGGGCCAGCTAGGGGTTGCAGGCTAAGAAAGTATGGCAGGCAAGGCACAGGGAACCTGAAGAAACAGAGTCCCACTGGCCCCTCATAGTACACTCAAGGAAGAGCCCTGAAATCCTGGGAGTTAGAAAGGAGAGAGGAGGAGGCAGATACTGATGATGATGGTGATGATGACAGCTGGCATGGCACTTGCTGTGTGTTCTGGTGATGAGGTTTACACAGAATGTGTTTAAAGTGCTCAATACCAGGCACTTGGGGTTGGCATGGGATAATCAATGTTCAGGTATTTGTGAAGCAGCTATGTTATTATTCTCATTTATAGATGAGTAAACTGAGGTTGAGAAAGGGGCCGTGTTACCAGGAACCAGCACATCCACATTCATCCGCTCATGGCCTGGGCAGGACATGGATCAGGGAGCTCACGTGGAGCAAAGAAAGGGAGACCTTTGGGGCAAGTGTTCAGGTAGACAGACATAGGATGCAGAACACCCAGGACCTTCAGCCCCTGGTGTGCATGTTCTGAAAACCTCTTGGCTCTGAGGGTGGGAGATCTGTGAATTTGGTGGATGTCACTCACCTCTGTGATTGTGCTGTTAATTTTTTTGGGGGGGGGGTACCGGGGATCAAAACTCTGGTCCTTGAGCTTGGAGGGCAGGCGGTGGAACCACTGAACTAAATCCCCGGCTGTGCTGCTAATTAACTGACGGCATTCATCGTAAGGGAGGGTTTCCTGGGTAGGCCTGACTAATGAGGTAGGCTCTTTTTGTGTGTGTGTATACTGCGGATTGAACCCAGGGTCTTCATCCTTTATATTGAACTACATCCTCAGCCTTTTTTAATTTTTGAGATAAGATCTCACTAATACACCAAGTTGCTCAGACTGGGCTTGAACTTTCAACCCTCTTGCTTCAGTTTACTAGTGTACTGGGATCACAAGTGTGTGCCACCACACCTGGCTGAGGAAGGCTCTTAAAAGGACATCTCCTAGGGTGATGAAAATGTTCTGGAACTAGATTAAGGGGACTGTGCACTACTGTGATTGCACCAAATGGCGCTTAGTTGCTTACTGTCAAATGGTTGATTTTATGTGATAAGAATATCACTGGTATAAAAAATAAGTAAAAGGGGCTTTAGAGGTCTGAAGCTGCAGAAAGTGTCAAGAGTCCTCCAGCTGGTCTGGCAGGAAGAAAACAGCTGTGTGGTGATGTCTGTGGGGCCACATAGAAAATAACTGCAAGTATCCTTGAGGAACTGAATGGCACCATGCAGCAGTACACAGGGACTCCCAAGCCCGCATACACAAGGAAGTGAATCCTATCCATGATTGCATGTGCTTGGGAGTGGACCCAGGCCTCAGATGAGCCCAAAGTCCCAGCCAATACCTAGATCACTATCCTGTGAAACCCTGGGCAGAGGACCCTGCTCAGCCCTCTCAGACTCCCAACCCATAGAACCCTGGGATATAAATGGGTATTATCTTTTTTGTTGTTGTTGTTGTTGTTGGTACTGGGGATTGAACTTGGGTCCTTGCCCTTGTGGAGCAGGCGGCAGAACCTCTGACTAAATCCCCAGCCCAAATGGGTTTTATCTTGAGTGACTAAGATTGTGGCCATTTGTTATGCAGCACAGGAAATTAATAGGACAAGGCAAGGCACCCATGAAGTGGAGCGGGGCTCAGGTAAGGCCTGTGAGACTATCAGCTTCAGGATGAGGTGCAGAAAAGAATCTGGAACCTCTGGTGTAGTAAATTCATTTACACTAGTGTTTGCACTCACAGGCCCAGGTGAGTGAACAACTCTCCCACATCACAGACCTCAATACTCCTCTCTAAAATACTGGGGAGCTGGTAGCCCTCCAGGCAAGATCCATGGGGTGCAGTCTGGCTTTCATTAAATATCATAAGCTCAGTATGAATTCTTACCAGAAACAAATGTCTAGTCCCTGTCCTGTATAAACACAAATGCTTTAAGACAAAGGTCTGAGGGCCAGGGGGGAGCTGAAGGTCTCTCAGAGCCCTGTCTGCAAAAGGAGTCTCAAAGTGGGAGGGCAGGGTGGGGCAGAGTAGGGTGCAGCTATGGTGGTGGAATGGATAAGGAAAGGATACCAGACCTAGGATGATGTTCTGATCCCACTGTGTGAGAAGGAAAGCAGGTCCTCCAGGAGGAAGGGTCCTGGGACATTTGGATTTTAGCCCGGAAGACCAGACTGCATTTTTGACCATAGAGTAGTAAGAGAACACATTGGTGTTGCTTTGAAATATGGTGTCTTTGGAGACTTATTTGGGAGCCACAATTCTGCCTACCACAGACCCCAGAACAGTGACCCCAGCATCTGTCTGTGCTCGCAGGCCTTCAGGCACAAGCCAAGGTGGGCACAGACCAGTATGGGGGCATAGAGGTCTCTCCCCATTGCTCTGCCCCATTTTCACCTTCTGGACTTTCTTCCCTGGGGCCTGACTCCAGTTGCTGTTGGCGTTCTCTGGCCTCTTTGGTCACCTGAGGATCTCAGACCTTCTCTCTTCTGGAGTTCAGCAAGTCTGCAGGGCCCCATGACCTGTCTACTGTTTCACTCTCTTTTTCATCGAGGATTGAACACAGAGATTTTCCATTGAGCTACATCTTCAGACCTTCTGTTTTTTATTTTGAGACAGAGTCTTGCTAAGTCACTTAAATAGTCTGAGCTGGGTTTGAATTTACGCGCATCCTGCCTCAGCCTCCCAGGGTGCTGGGATTGTAGGTGTGTGCTACCACCCCTCGCTGGGTTTCTGTTGAAGAAACCCTTTTCTGTCATGTGATTCTAATGCTGGCCTGGAGTTGCCTCACCCATCAGGTCCCTCCAGCTGGCACAGAGAAGCTGGCCTCACCTTCCTCTCAACGCCAGCCACACTGCTCATCCACAGTTCTCCACTTGCAGCCTCTGAGCTGTGTAGGCCTCATTCCTGGGGAAGATGAGCCCTTCAGAGTGGAGCTGGGTCCCATGGATGGGAAATGGGGTATTGTGCTCACCTGGCCTATGCGGGGGCTGGGTCATTTCAGGTGCATTTCTGCTCTTGTGGCTCTGCACACCCATGTTTCTTTGGATGGAGGACTTCTGCTCTAGGCCTGCTGGGTGAGGGCACTTGGGGAGAGCTGATGCACATAATAGTATTGATAGCGATAGCTTTGATAGTGTCATCGCAGTTCGTAGGGCAGGCACTGCCTCTCCCACTCCCTACAGGCAGCCAGTTGAGGCCAATTCTGGCAGGGTAAACCTCTTGCTCACCTCCACCCAGGGACCTGCATGGGGATCCCGATGGAAATGTCCTAAAATTGATGATGATGGATGCATAGCTCCACACAGCAGAGGACAGAGATGCTGTGGTTAGCCAGCAGAGGTCACAAAAAAGCACCAGTGAAATAAGTGAAAGGCAGTTGGCATGAGGTAGCTACGGAGGGTGGAGGTGGGGGCTGTATTCATTATAACAACCTCGTGGAGATATAATTACATACTGTGTTATCTAAATATAATTATATGTATATAAATACAATTACACATTGTGTACAATTCAGTGTTTTTTGTATATGCCCAGTGCTATGCAACAATAGCTGCCATTTCAGATATAACACTGTATAGATTACTGTAGCTTTATAGTAAATTTTGAAATATGGAAACGTAGGCCCTCAACTTTGTTCTTTTTCAGGATTGATTTGGCTATTCTGAGTCTGTTACATTTCCATGTGAATTTTCAACATCAGTTTCCCTATTTCCATAGGAGCCATTCGGGGGGCTGGGGGTGTCATTCAGTGGTACAGCATCTGCCTGACATGCTTAGCATGTTCGATTCCCCAGCATTGCAAAAAAATAAAAACAAAAAACCAGGTAAGATTTTGAAAGGAATCACATGGACTCTGTAGATCAACTTGGAAAGTATTGCTCTCTTAGCAATATTAAATCTTTTAACTCATGAATTTGTGATGTCTTTCCATTTCTTTAAGTCTTCTTTAATTTCTTTCTACAATGTTCTGTATCTTTCAGAGTACAGATGCTCCCTGACTTAAGATGGGGTTATAGCTGGGCAGAGTGGTGCCTGCCTATAATTCCAGATACTTGAGAGGCTGAGACAGGAGGACTGACAGAGGACTGACAGAGGACTGGGAAACTTAGTAAGATCCTATCTCAAAATAAAAGGGGATAGGGATTTAGCTCAGCAGGAGAGGGTTTGCCTAACATGCACAAGGCCCTGTTTTCAATCCCCAGTACCACAAAAAGAAAAAAGAAAAGCCTGAGTTATGTCCCAATAAACTCATTGTATGCTGATAATACTATAAACTGAAAATGCTACATCTAGTCCACTGAACATCATAGCTTAACCTAGTCTACTTTTTTTTTTTTTTTTGCAATGCTAGAGATTGAACCCAGGGGTTTGTGCATGCTAGGCAAGTGCTCTACCACTGAGCCACATCCCCAGCACCTAGTCTACTTTAAATATGTTCAGAACATGAATATTAGTGTACAGTTGGGTATTGTGAGAGAGTATCAATTATTGCTAGACCTGGAAAAGATCAAAATTTAAAATTCTAAGTTGGTTTCTGCTGATTGTCACTTTCACACCCCTGTAAAGTTGAAAAGTCATAACTCTAACTATCCTAAGTGGAGGACAATCATGAAACCTTTTCTGATGATTACTTTTTATTTTTTAAATTTAATTTTTGAAACAAAGTGTTGCTATACTGCCCAGACTGACCTCAAATTGCTAGGTTCAAGTGATCTTCCTGCCACAGCCTAAGTTTAAGTTTTGAATTTTTTTTGTTCAATTTTTTCTATTTGTTCTTTTTGATGTTATTATAAATGGAGCTGTTCTCTTAATTTTTTTTTTTTTGAGACAGGCTCTTGCTATGCAGTTCAAGCTGGCCTCAAACTCACGGCGGACCTCCTGCCTCAGTCTCCTGAGTGTGGGGATTATAGGCATGTGCTACCACGCCTGGCAGGAGTTTTTGGTTTTTTTTTTTTTTTAACATCTACAAGTTTTGTTTTTCGTTTTTTTGATGGTACCAGGGATCGAACTCAGGACCTTGTGCTTGCGAGGCAGGCAGCGAAACCACTGAGCTAAATCCCCGGCCCCCAAGAGATCATTTTTAAAAGAAGTTATCAGGAGGGCTGGGGATTTAGCTCAGTGGTTCTAGCACCTTCCTTGCAAGCACAAGGTCCCAAGTTCGATCCTTGGTACCAAAAAAAAAAAAAAGGAGTCATCAGGAGCCAGGTACAACGGTGCATGCCTGTAGTTCCAGCTACTTGAGAGGCTGAAGCAGGAAGATCACTTGAGCCCAGGAATTTGAAGCCAACCTAGCTAACATAGCAAAACTTTGCTTCAAAAAATAATTAATTAATTAATTACATTAAAAATGGAAGTCATCAGGGAGGGCTTCATGAAGCAATATCTTGAAGGAATCAAGCCATGCTGATTTGGGGAAAGAGCATTCCAGACAGGGAGAGTATCCAGTGCAAGGGCCTGAAGGCAGGAGCTGTGGAGCTGAGGTCAAGGAGATGGAGAGAGAAGAGGAAAAGATGGAGAGGAAAGTGCGAAGGCCTGTGGAGAACTGGAACTCTCACTTCCTGTGTGATGGTGGAGCCAAGGCCTCGATGGGCCTGGTTGGTATAGAGAGAAAGGGGGTTGTAAGGTTATAATCAGGGGACCAGGAAGGAGGCTGCTGCAGTCTTCACATGGAACTGATAACAGGGGGCAGTGAGGGTGAGAAGAAAATGAGGAAGGAAGGATATAGGGGCTAAGAGACAGAACAGATTAAGGGGTGCCAGGAGGAGCTAGGGAGGATCCCAAGGTTTTCAGCCTGAGCACCCGGGAAGATGTGGCTGCCATTGACCGTGCCAGGAAGCTGTGAAAGGAGTAGGTCTAGGGGGTGATGAGGGTGATCAGATCTACTTCTAATGTGTTAGGTTCGAGACTCTGCTCAGACTTCTGAGTGGAAACATCAGGTGGAAGTTAGATACATGAACTTCAAGTAGTTCAGAAGAGTAAGGTGTGATAATGAAGCCTGTAATCCCAGACTCTAAGAGGCTGAGGCAGGAGGATTGCAAGTTTGTGCTTGGTCCTGGCAATTTAGCAACTTAGTAAGACCTTATCTCAAAATAAAAAATAAAAAATGGGCTGGGGATGCAGCTCAGTGCCAAGGCCCTGGGTTCAATCTCCACTACCAAAAAGAATAAAGAAAGGAAGTTTGCAAGAGACAGAGAGGCTCAGGCTGGAGGTTCTGCATCAATGTGGGAGCCCTGGTAGGTGTGGCAGGTGTTCTCATCTGTGAGACTTGGCTGTAATCTAGGGAGCGATAGTACGAGGTGATAGAGAAGGGAAGAGGACTGAGTCCTTGGGGACCCAATATTTAGAGTCAGGACATTGGGGACAGCAAACTACAGACTGGTACAAGAGGACAAGCAGGAGAGTGCTCTCTGGAGTCCCTGTCGGGGGTTTTTCTAGGGGAGTCTGGCAGGTACCAAGTGCTACTGTTGGTGTCAGCACAGGGTGTCACCCTTGGCACTGCTGATATTTGAGTCCCCATGGTTGTTAGGTGTGGGGCTGTCGTATGCAGAGCAGGGTGTTTAGCAGCATCCCTGGTCAGTACCCTGAAGAGGCCAGTAGAACCTGAAATCATGACAACTAAAAATGTCTCCAGACAAAGTGCTCATGGAGGGGGACAAGTCACTTCTGGTCGAGAACCTAGAGTTAGATGGAGTTAGCAACACAGAGGTCTGTTTCCATGGCCTCTCATTCACTCCTGTTGGTGAGTTAGGGGATGGTCTAACACCTGGTATCTGACTCTGGAAAGGTGAGGTGGACAGCAGTTATATAGTTACCTGGACTCACACATATGGGAAGAGGACACTGCACACCATACCAGGGCCAGGGATTGTACTTGGGGAGCCAGCAGGACCTGGGGAAAGCAGACAATATAGCATCAAGAGGGTGTGGGAGGATGTGGTGGCCTTGTTTGCATGACTCCTTGGAGGCCCTGCTCCGGAATACAGAAACTACTGGGCGTGGCAGCACATATATGTAATCCCAGCACTTGGGAGGCTAAGGCAGGAGGATCCCTGAGAGTTCAAGGCCACTGAGCTAGACAGTGAGTTCAAGGCCAATCTGAACTACATAGTGAGACCTTGTCTCAAACAAAACAAACAAATAAAGAAAAAAAAATGGAATACAGGAGCTATGCCTCACTGGTATGGAGGGTTGTTTGGCTAGTGCTCCATCTCTGGCTCAGTGGGGAAGAGTGGTCACCCTAAGAGGGTTGAGGGCCTCTTGGTTCTGCATATCAAAGCAGAATGTGGTATTGGTCCCACTTTCTGGCCTTAGATCACAAGGCCACTGATGACCTGAGCAAGAGCTGTGCAGTGGGGGTGAAACCTGTCTATGGCTGGCTCTTGGGGTGCCCTAGGGGCACTGGCATGGTAGGCTCTCTGTCCCCTTCAGCTGCCAGGGCCTGGAGCTCAGTGAGGGTCCTCTCCTCCCTCTCACCTATTTTGGCAGTTGATTGCCTTCTCTAGATTTTGCTCACTTGTGCAAATATTTGTGGTGGCCAAGTCGGCTGCTGCCAGGTCCCTTGCAGCCTAAGGTAGGTACTGGAACAGAGCTGTGTTTGGAGGTGAACGTGCCTCACCAAATCCTGTTGTTCATTTCTTTCCTCTCTTGGGCACAGTCACTTACAGGACTCATGCATATGTGCAGGTTCTAGTTTAAGAGAGATTAAGAACATCATTGAACAAGGACAGGAATATCACAACTAAAAGGTACAGTTCATGGTCAGTCCTAGGAAGGCTTGCAGCCACCAGCCCAATGCTCTGGGACACACATGCAGGACACAGCCTTGGCTGAGCCTCCTCCTGCTAGGCCCTGTGGTCACTTGCTGTACCGTGCTGCATGCTCATCTACTGCTCACACTGAGACTCCCAGAAAAGTGGCTTCAGACTCCTGCGGTGGCTCCTGGAGATCCTTTGCATAATGAAACTGTTTCATGTTTTCTCTCTTGGAAGCTAAATGGCAGCAAGACAGGATGGGTGGAGAGGGAATATTTTACCCACCCTTGCGGGGGCTGGCGCTGACAGTGAGCTCTGGCTGGGTTTGTCTCTCCAGTTCTGATCCCTGATCCTAGGCTTCAAGTAACTCTTCTGTTTGTGCCCTGGACAGACAGGCAGAAAATCAATGGTTTTGCTCTGTTGATAAAAATACTCCTGACAACTCCAGTGCAAGAGACCATTAAAACACCATGGACACAATTATTTACTATGAAGATGTAGCTATTGATTTAAAACTTATAAAGATGAAATGCAGGAAGGCAAGTGACAGCTGAGGGTAGTTGGCTTTCTCTGGAGTGGGGCACGGCCAGGTGGGGAAGAGCTGAGCAATCTATCTGTCTGTCTGTCTATCTATCTATCTATCTATTTTCTATTTATTTATTTATTACATTTTAAAAACATTATTATGAAGGAATTTTAGATTTAAAGCAGAGTTACAAAGATAATTCAGAGAGTTCCTGTGAACTATTTGGCTTCCTGGAATGTTAGCATTCCACATCATCCAGTTAACAAAGCTGAAGGATCACTGCCACAATGTTATTAACTCAATTCAGACTTTATTTAGATACTATCAGTTTTTCCTCTAATATTCTTTCTGTGTTCCAGGATCCCATTTTAATCATCATATCTCCTTAGTCTGCTAGGGCTGGTGATAGTTTTTAGTCTCCCCTCTGCTTTAGGACCTTTTGAAGAATACTAGTCAGGGGTTTGGTAGAATGTCCCTCAATTTCGGCTTGCTTGAAGCCTGCCTTTCTTTCTTTCTTTCTTTCTTTCTTTCTTTCTTTCTTTCTTTCTTTCTTTCTTTCTTTCTTTCTTTCTTTCTTCCTTCCTTCCTTCCTCCTTCCTTCCTTTCTTCCTTCCTTCTTTCTCTCTCTCCTTCCTTCCCTCCTTTTTTTTCTTTTTTCTTTTTTTATTGTACTGATGATTGAACCCAGGGCCTATACATGCTATGCAAGCACTTTACCACCAAGCTACATCCTCAACCCCAGGCTTTTTTATGATTATATGAGGTATGGACTTTGGGGAAGAATCCCACAAAAGTGAGGTGAGTGTGTCATACCTGGTGATAGTCACCTTCATCCCTGGTCCAGGCAGTGTCACCACCTAAAGTAACTATTTTTCCCTTTGTAATTACTATTACATGGAGGGAGATGTTTCCCTTTTGTGTACACATTGTATTTCTCCCTTAACTTCCTCCCACTAATCTTAGTTTGCTAGTAGAGTGAGTATTGTGTTTGAATTCCAGAAGCTCCTGGAGGGGCGTCATCTGTACAATCAAACGTGAACTGCAGAGGAATTTTCAGGTGTAGTCTTTGTGGGAACACTGTGATTTAGGGGACCCTGGAAAACTGTCATTAAGTGGCATGTCAAGGTGGCACAATAATGCAAGCAATTCCAACAAGCTGGCTGTCAAGACATTCCTGAAATAGAAATGACCTTTGGGCCCTGCTCCCTGTATTAGGGTCTGGCCACACATATCCCTTTATATGGAGAGGCACCGTCTTTAAACCCATGTTGCTGCCACCCACATGTCACTTTCTTCAAGAGAAACATGTAGAATTAATAGAGGAAGCATGTCTGGTTGGGAAACCAATTATAACAAACACATCAGATATCAATAGCTCAAATACCCCTCATTGATTGGTGCCCATCACTTTGGCATCTGTGCCTTCAGGCCCTGCTTTCTATACCTTTGGGAACCTTTGTAAAATGTCAGGCTCTGGGCCTTTGCTGAGCATACTCCTCACAGCATTTGGTTCACCACACACCTGGATCCTGTGTACAGAGAGCCCAGTGTGTATCTTCTGCTGCTAATATTTGCTTTATTCTCACCCTTCGCTAGTATATAGCGTGATACTTAAAAAAAAGGAAAACAGCATATACAGAGATTAAATCGAGAAGGCAGAGCCTGAGGTTAAGCAATAGTATCTTTAATTGCCTGTGCTCAGCTCCATCCAGGGAGACAGAATCTGCAAGGCTGAGGTTTGTTCTTTCCCAAGGTAGCACAAGATCTCTGAATCTCATTTATGGGCCAGTTGGCCTGGTAGGTGACTGTCAGCTAGATGCTAGCACACCCTCAGAGAGATAGATTCCTTACCCCTAAAATTTCTAGTGTGGCCCATTCCATGGCTGGACAGACTGAGTTTCCCCAGCAGCCTACTTCAGCCCTCCATGACCTCATCCATTTTGTACCCTGTGGTGTTCACCTGAGTGAGGGATCGTGTCTGTCATGTCCCCAGAGCCCAGCCCCTATCTGACCCAGAATTGGTGCCCAGGAAGACTCCAAGTTTAGTCATGGCAGATGCTTGGTGGAGATGGAGGAAGCTTCTAGTAGAGAAATACACTCATGCCCCCAGACTAGGCCTGACTGAGGTCCAGACTGTGCAGGCTCTGGCATCTCTGAGATATGCTCAGTTCCTCATGTTGAGTGTGGGAGCATTCAAATCCACTTCATTGTGTTCCAGGTTAGCAAAGCACTTTGCTCTGCACAGCCTTGGGAGGGTGGGTGCCTCTGTGGTCCTGGCAGCTACACAGATGCAAGTCCCTTGGGGACTGGAACCTCTGGTGGGTGAATGGGTTGAACATGGCAGTGTGGAGTTGTTCCCTGTAAACTTCAAAGGAGAGTTTAAAGGAAGCTACTTCAGGGAGGAGGAAGTTCATGTGTAATACAGTAAAATGCAAACCTTCTTCAAGGGGGCTTTCATTCAGGTAAGGGGCCAGAATGTGTTTTTGCATTAGTTGCTGTTATTGGGGTGCATGAGGAAGGACAGCAGAGACCATGAGGGGAGAGCAGGCATGAGGGTAACAGCTAGGTGTTCATGGGAAGGGGAAGACACCAGAGCCCACTTCTATACAGAAGCACCACCTGGCTGGGGCGGGGCCACCTGTCTGCAGCTGAGCAAACCATGGTGCTGGCTGGAGCTCATGGGCCAAGTTCAGGGCCAGGAGAGTAAAGGCTGTTCCTGCAGTCATGTTTCCTGAGACTCTGACTCTTCTTGTTCCCTTTCCACTCACGAGACCCACCTGGTTAATTCCTTCCTTAAACTACATAGTTTCTTACTTTAGAAGCAACTGATTAGTGCCCTTTCTTTCTCTTTGCCAGATGGCTTAGTTGGCTCAGGCTGCTATAACAAAACAAGACTGGATAGTGTATAAACAGTAGAAATTTATCTCATAATTATGGAAGCTGAAAGTCCAAGATCAAGGTGCTGGCAGATTCTGTGGTGGTGATGACTGCTTCTTAGACAGCTGACTTGTCACTGTAATCACTTAGTGGAAGAGTGGAGGAACTCTCTAGGGTCTTTTTAATAAGGGCACTTACATCAACTGGAAACTGGATAAAGAAGATGTGATTTTTTATATAAAATGGAGTACTACTCAGCCATAAAGAACGAGAAACTGGAGACATTTATAGCTAGATGGATGCATATTGAGGCCATACTCTTAAGTGAAATAAATAGGACACACGTGTGTAAATACCGAATAGTTTCTTTGGTTTGAGAAACTGAAAGTGTAAATAAGGATTAAAATGAATAATTGATAATGTGAAATAGGAAGAAAAGGTCCAAAGGGGTAGGGGAAGTGGGAGGGGTAGGGGAAAGGAAAGAGGGGAAAGGAAAACTTATGAGAAAAGGAAAAAATGGAAACAAAGCCTTTGTAAATAGGGAGGGATGGAGGAGTTGAAGGGAGGGCAGGGGAAGGTGGAAAAAATAAGAATGAAGATATAAGGGCCAGGGATTTAGCTCAGTGGTTTTGCTGCCTGCTGCACAAGCACAAGGACCCGAGTTCGATCACTGCTACCAAAAAAAAAAAAAAAAAAAAAGAATCAAGATACATCATGTAAAGGTACAAGTACCCAATGATAAATGTAAATGTATTGTGTCCCTAAAATATACCAATAAAAGAACTTAAGGAAAAAAAAAACAAGGACACTTAATCACATCCCAAAGGCCCCACCTCCTAATACCACCATGTTTCTCTGAAAATAAGACCTCACCAGAAAATAAGCTCTGGTCATTACCATGGTGATGACCAGTGTCATGCAGAAGATTATACCACACTATTCTCTTTCTCTGTGGCTACTCTGTAGTGGCAGGTAAGGTAAGGTGATTGGGGTTGGCATTTTTTTCCTGGTACTGGGGACCGAACTCAAGACCTTACACTTGCCAGGTAAGTGCTAGCACCATTGAGCTAAATCCTGGCCCAGGAGCTGGCTTTTTTTGGGGGGGCCGGTGATTACTGGGGATTGAATTTGGGTCCTTGTGCTTGCGCAGCAGGTGGTGAAACCACTGAGCTAAATCCCCAGCCCGGGGCTGGCATTTTTGATCTCTGGTTTTCAAAGTTGATTTTTTTCCAGTGAGATCTTATTTTCTGGGAAATGGCATCAACTGAGAGGTGAAGATTTTAACATATGCATTGTTGGAGTTAGAGTATAGCCTGAATTTCAAGGTTAGCATGTGGATAACTTGAGGGGACCTTGACTGGCAACAAGGCCTATCACACAAGCTCCTGAATGAATCTTGCTCCTCTCTGTGTCCTCAGGTCCAGCCCAGCCCCTGCTAATCAGAGGGGGCCATGGGCATACTTGCTGCTGGCTGGTGAATGGATGATTGATGTCTGTGAGGAGGCCAGAATTTCACTGGAACCTGGAGAAGAAGACTAAAAGGTCTCACTTCCAGAGTTAGCAAAACACTGGGATGAAAACATCATTTAGGTCTCTTGAGCACCGGGCAGTTAGAAATGTGATGAAAACCATGAGTGTAATTTAAAATTTCATATAGCTGCATGGAAAAATAGGGAGGAGGAAGAAGAAAGGGAGGAAGAAGAGGAGGAGAAGAGAAAAAGAAGACAAAGAAGAAGCAGCTGAGCATGGTGGCACATCTCTGTAATCCCAGCACTCTGGGAGACTGAGGTGGGAGGATCACAGGTTCAAGCTCAGCCTGGGCAATTTAGTGAGACTCAGTCTCAAAGTAAAAAATTTTGAAAAAGCTGGGGATGTTGGCCTGTTCGTTTTGCTGCTAATCTGTGTTTATGATAATTGATTTGATAAAAACGTAAAAAAAATCTGATGCTGGCAAAAAAATTCAAAAAAAAAAAACCAGGGTGGAGGGGAAGGGAAAAAAAAAAGAATTGAGATGTGTTTTATTTATGTGTACCAATTCCCCACAATGAGTTTACCGTAATCATTATGTACTAGAAACATGTACTAATAAAAATTAAAAATTAAGAAAAAAGAAAATGTAGCTGGGGATGTAGCTCATTGTGCATGAACTATACTATAAATTTTTTTTTTTTTGTACCACATATCGAACTCGGGTCCTTAGCTTCCGAGGCAAGCAGTGAAACCACTGAGCTAAATCCCCGGCAAAAATTTTTTTTATAATAAAAGAATTTGGTTTTAGGTATTGTATACCTAAAATGTATCCCCCCCAAAAAAAAGAAATGAGAGGGGATAAATGAACTAAGGAAAGTATGTGAATGGGAGGATTCCCAATGATGGGCCATGGACTTTAAGCTGGCTGAGAGGGGGAATGAAAACATCAAGGTTTGGAAGGACAGAAAAATAAATTATTGGCACAAATTTAAAAAAATAAATAAAAGAATTTCCAGTACAGCTAAAAGAAAAAGAGTAAAAAAAGTGGTTATGTTTAATAATAAATTTTATTGAACCTAACATATCCAAAATATTACCACTGATCAATAGTAATTAATATGCAGTGTTGGGGCTAAGGCAGTAGAGGGTTTGCTAGCATGTGTAAGGTTCTGGGTTCAATCTTCAGCACTGCAAAACGAAATAAAACCAGAAACAAAATAACACTGTCAATGAGATATTTTATTCTCCTTCTTCATCTGGAGCTTTTGAAATCATGTGTGCATTTTACATTCACAGAACATAGCAGCTCAGACCTGTCCCTTGTCAAGGATCTCAGAGCCATGTGTAGCTGGTGGCTGGTGTCCTGGGGTGCCATTTGAAGTCACTAGGAACTCATGGAGAAAATGTTTGCTATTCAGAAGAAGCTAACTATTTCAGGACACTTTGTAAATTATAGTCATTGTCATCCTCCCGCATCTTTCCCTCCCTCTTTCCTCTCTCCTTTTCCTTCTTTCTCTTATTTCTCCTTTAGTCTTTTGGGTTCTTCAGCTGTGAGTTTAATCTCTCTTCTCTTTATGACTGTAGGGCCTGGCTCCATCACTTAGCATTTTAAGCTTCAGTTTATACATGTGTAAAATGGAGAAAGTAATTTTTATTGCCCTGGATTGTTGTAAGGCCAAGCAGCAGTTCCTGGCACTGGTGTCCTCTAAAGGATGTCACTGTGCTCTCTGCAGTCACCCTCAGTCCTTCTGGGGGATTCCCCTGGCCAACTGCAACAGTGGAGGAGAGAGTCCAGGCACCAGGGGCTCCCCTCCAGCTGGAGAGGTAGGAGGAAAAATACTATAAAAACTAGAAAGTAGTGGAGGGCCAGGGCCAAAGTCTCAGTGGGCAAAAGTCAGAATTGCAGTCCAGTGATGGCAAGGAAGGGGAGACCTTGCACAGGGTCATCTGTGTTCAGGCCTCCTTAGAGCTGGACATCTAACATCTCCTGCTCAAACATCTAACCTGGCACAGGGCCTGTGGCTGTTTCTCCTTATCTGTCACACCAAAGTAAATGACTTGAGTTCTCCATGGTCCCTGGGTTGAGTCACTGTGTGTCCCTGAAGGCCTGACTTACTCTCCAGGAGAAACTGGAGCAGAGTGAAGTCTTCAGAGAGGGTCAGCAGGTTACAAGAATAAGCAGGGGCATTCTGGTGTGAGTCCATGAGACCTTTTACTTTGTTGTGACAATGTGACATCCCCTTCCGGAGAGTGACAGGTGCTATAGATTACACTGGGCTGGTTGGAAGCCACAAGGACACTCAATGCTGGTGCTTTTGTGCTGTTGATAAAGGGGTTTTGGAATGCCTGAGATTAACTAGTGGGGGAGGGCTTGTGGCTTTTCTTAAAGTCATTGGCCATAGGAGCCCCCCAACCCCATGCTGTTGCTCACTATGGGATGGGAAAGGACACATTGGAAAGTAAAAATGAATTATGAGACAGCCTACAGTTAAGAAATGCATCCTTGTGGGCATGAAATAAATGGAAGTCAATTGAAAATTATTCTGAAGGGCTGGAGTTGTAGCAGTTGGTAAAACACTTGCCCAGCATATGTGAGGCTGTGGGTTTAATTTCTGGCACTGCAAAATAGTAATAACTTGGGTCTGGGAATGTAGCTCAGTGGTGGAGCACTTGACTAGCATGTATGAGGCCTTGGGTTCAATCTCAAGTACTGGGAGGAAAAAAAAGTTCTGAACTTGGGTATAGTTTCATAAAGCTATACAAGTATGTGGGAAGATGAGGGAGGCATTTATCTGTAGGTCTTGAGGTTTGAGTAACCCAGGAAAATTCTGGAAGGTCCAGAGTCTGAGCAGTCAATACAGCCTGTGTCACCAGGATTCCAGAATTGTATCCATCTCTAGGATTGATGGAAAGGGAGATGCTCCTGGTATATGGTTAAAAG
This sequence comes from Heterocephalus glaber, assembly GCF_000247695.1. Next base: position 354,285 of record NW_004624913.1, read on the forward strand.
TGCCAAGTCTGAAATACTGTGTGGGTGGCTTCTGATTCTCTGTAAGCAGTGTCCTGGGAGAAACAGGCCAGCATGGAAGAGGAAGGTGCTGTTGCTTAGTGGTGAGCTCTGCAAACAATTTTCTTATTTTTCTTTTAAAATATTACTTTAAAGCCTGGCATAGTGGCTTTAATCCTAGCAGTCTGGGAGCTGAGGCAGGAAGATTGTAAATTTGAGCTCAGCCTGATTTAGTGAAATCCTGTCCCCCGCCCCACTACCCAAAAAAGTGTGTGTGTAGAGGGGACTAAGATTGTAGGCTTGTTACTTAGTATGAAGGCCCTGTAATCCACCCAAAATTATTATTTTAAAAACAAGATATATAATTCACACACCGTAAACTTTACCTTTTCAAGTTCACATTCTAGTATGTTATAATATTTTCACATTGGTGTGTAACCATCACCACTATTTAGTTCCAGAGCATTTTCAACCCCCAAAGAATTCCTGGGCCCATTAACAATTATTCCTCATTCCCCTCCTCCAGTGTCTGGCATTCCCATCAACCTGCCTTCTGCTTCTAGCCTATCATATACATGATAATGGAGTCATATAGTCATGTACCATGGAATGTGGCCTTCCATGTCTGGCTTCTTTCTCTAGCACAGAGGTTTCAAGGTTCATCCATATTGTCGCATCTGTCAGTATCTCAGTTTGGTCCTCTTCCAGGGGCCTGAGGCTCCTACCTTGTTGAAGACACCAACTCTGGTCTGTAGCTTATGGCAGGGCACCAGGCAGGAGTCAGGGTAAAGCAGAAACTATCTGTAGACACAGATACTTACTGGCTCTGGTTAATTTATTATTGGTAATTTTCAAGTCTGAAAAGTCTGATGAGAGTTTATAATAAGAACAATGTAATTAGTGAGGAAATGTGGCTGTTTCCATGCCATGCAAATCACAATTAATAAAGCCACCCCCCCAAAAATTTTTAGACAAAATGTCTCTAAGATAATGATCAAGCCTATTTTTAAAGGAGTCATTGAAATGTTCATCTGATTTATAAAAGTGGATGGACATATGTTTTATAAAGGAAAAAAATCTCAAGATAGGATATATACTCTTAGAGACATATATTTTTTTCAACTAACAATATCAAATAGGTTCGGGAAGGCTGGAGCAGACATCAATATTTCTATAAACTTTTATGAGTTGCTCTGATAAACCTCAACTGAGGATCTCTGGCCTAGCAGATGCTGGATTTAATTTATAGAAATAAGATTGTAGTCAAGAGCATTCTAAGTAGTAACTGAAATTACAACAATAAACTTGATTCAGCCATTGACAAATCTCCAGCAAAGTACCCCAGGATGCCAGTAAGTATAGGAAACTTGAAAGAATTCTCTCATGAGACCTTCGAAGGGGTTGTCCCTGCTGTTAGACACTGTTATGGAGGACAAGGGCACTTACATTTTCAGAGAAGACTTTTGGTACAGCACTCTATTTCAGAAACACTGTGTGAACATTTATCTATACACTTAACTTGAGGCAGGCTAAAGTGAGTCTTTTCTGCTTTGGCTTCTTTTCACATGCATCTCTCAGGATAGTAATGTAAAACACAAAAATAATTATTTCTAATGATCATTTTAATAAGGCAAAAGAATGAATCTGTGATTCTTAAGGGGGCCTGGTGGGAAATGGTAAAGAGAGTTTTAGGTGTAAAAAATAGAGTTTTATTTTATTTTTGGTTTTGTACATTTAGGATCTAATTTTGAGAAATCAAAAATCAAAGCCAATTGTCAGTCAATAGTTATCAAAATTGCGGGACCAGTTAAGGAGCTAGAGAGTGGGACCTGAGAGGGTAGGTGAGAGAATGATTTATTTACTTTTTTTTTTTTTTTACAATATTTCAATAGATGAGGTGGGACGTTGAGGGAACTTCCACTTAGCCAAATTAATACCTGCAGACAGGAACCACAATGTTGTAGCCAAACTTTAAACACTCTTCAGTCACAGTCGAAATTGTCTTCCAGGACATCTGCTTTGCTGGTGAGTTGGGCATTGTACCTGCTGCCAGGCTGGGGAGGGCTGACTGCCACTGAAAGCCTCCTGGCTCTTTGGCCTCTGCTACCACAAAGCACCTACAGGGGTATTTTTTTTTTTATTATTGTAAAATACACATGACAGAAAATATCTGACATAAAAGTTCTGTCACTTCAGAAATTTTTCATCTTCCCAAACTGCAACTGCACCAATTCAACACCGATTTCTCTCCCATATCCCTAGTATCCACTTTCTGCCTCTATGATTTTGACTTTGCTAGGTACATCATGTAAGTGGAATCATGTACTGTTTGTCCTTTTGTGAAAGGCTTTTTCACTTAGCAATGCTTTGAAGGTCTATCTGCATTGTAGCATGAGTGAGTACTTCTTTTTAAAGGCTGGGTAATATTGGGTGTGGTGAATGATTACATTGAATTTAACTGACAGGTTTGGAGAACCATCAGAGGCTGTCAAAACTATAAATGTTGTACATAATGTACACCTCCCATCTACTTCTTAAGAAACTGATGCTAGGTCTCACCTGCAGAGCCCTCTCTGTCAGCATGCAAGCCAAGTTGTTCCAGCAGCCAAGAATCAGATAACAGCTGTTTTTTCTAAACTAAAACCTCAATATTCAGGTTTAATTGTAGTGTTGGCACTTTGTGATAAATAAGTGGGTTTTGGGTTACAGTTTGGGCCCTCGGTCTCTAAAAGGTTTGCCAGCACTGGTCTAGGGTGTTGCAGGCCCAGGAGTTTAAAGATCTCACAGGATTCTTCTGATTTGCAGCCATGGTTGAGGGCCTGTTCCTGATAATCTTCAGAGGGCAGAGAGCAGGTAGTCAAGGAAGGCTTACTCCAAGCAGAGGTGAGAATTCAAGGGAAGCAAAGAAGAAAAAGCAGCATTGAGTGGCAGGAAAGCTCAATGTTTCTTTTTTTTTTTTGACTCACAGACTTTATTTACATTTCTCTACAGTATCATTTCCTTATGAAATGAACTCGTACAGCTTAGTTAAACCAAATGAAATCACAATCATCTGAATTGTCTATCAACTCCTATTAGCTAAATTTATAACCTTGCAATTGCTTAGTACAGTCGAAGTTTTAAACACAGAAAGCACAAGAATAAACCAATGGTAATATGTAGAATCTAGATGATCATCTGAGCAACTTTGAAGGTGGGCTTTAGAAAAGTCTGAGGCACAATTACAAGAGTAAAAGTTCTTGTGCAACCTATAGTAAATGTAGCAAGGAAAATTAAGACGTAAAAAACATGGGAAAACTCATTGTAAAAATATTATCAAAATATTTCTACATAAGATATATTGTATTCATCTTTAGATTAGCTGAAAACACTTTAAAATAAAAAACAAGTAGAATTTTTTTTGGTCTGTCTACTAAACACCTTGTTTATTTAAACTGTGGCAGACAATGTTAAAAACAAAAGAGAAATCAGTACATTTCCCTTCATATAATTACCTTGCATTGTCAGTGAAGATACTATTAAGAGAAATCTTTTTTTTCAAACCAGAAACAAAATGGAGCTTGTGACCAGATTTTAATTCTGAGAAATAAAACTCTGAAAGCATTTTAAGCCATAAGTTTTTTCATGTGAAAAGGAAAAATAATGATTCTTGTTTTTATCATGCAGAAATGAGCATTCAATTGCTATTCAGAAGAAAATGTTATGTAGTATGTTTAAAGTTACACATCTCAAGGCAAAAGTTCACTTCGATTCATGACTCTGTTGGGCCTCCGTCAAAAAAAGAAATAACACTTCAAAATCTTTCTTCAATTTGTCAAGTACAATTAAGTACAATTTAGCCTTTTTTTTTTTTTTGGTACCGGGGATCGAACTCGGGTCCTTGCACTTGAGCAGCAGGCGGTGAAACCACTGAGCTAAATCCCCAGCCTACAATTCACTTTTAATTTCACAAATAAACACATTGTATTACTCTGAAAAACAATAAAGGCATGTACTTCTACTAGCAGATTTAGCCCTTCTGACCAAGTAAGATGTCAACTTCTTAAAAAGTGTTTCATGCACTATACTGATTTTTTTTTAAGATGTAAATTTTAATACATTATTTCTTTTTTGAACTTGAACGGGAACCAGAATGGGATGATCCAGAAGATGACCTGTGGTGCCTGGGTAAAGTAGTGGTGTTCTGTAGGGGTTGGCCCTGGGCTCAGGGTTGTTTAGTGTTTTCACCAATCACCTTTTGGGTGATCGTGATCTTGTTCGTCTTTTTTTTTCGATCACCAGGAGAAGAAGATCTAGAACAACTTCTCTTTCTGTTCCTCTCAGGACAAGATGATGAACTTGAATAAGATCGTTTTCGTGGGGAAGAAGAGCCGCTGTGGGACCTGGAGCTGGATCTTGATTTCAACCCACTAGATCTTGAACACTCTCTGGAACTGGAACGAGATCTTAACTGCAAACTGGAAGAACTTCTTGAACGGGACCTGCACCTAGACCTTGAACTTGAGGGGGAGGATGAGCAAGATGAATATCGTGACGATCAAGACTTTGATCGACTTCTTTAGATTTCTTTTTATTACTAGCTTCTTCTTCACTGGCATCAAGATTATATTTTGAGAGATCAGCATCCTCTTCATCCTCATCCTCATCTAATTTATATTTAGAAATATCTGCATCCTCATCCTCTTCTCCCTATGATTCTTTATCATCAGCTTTCTTTAATATAGATGCAGGACCAACTGCCTTCCCTCTGTACTTTTTCTTTTTACGTTCAAATTCATCATATTCTCCATCAGATTCTTCTTTCTATATATTCAACATTTTCTCTTTCATTAAAACCACCACATCCTGTTCTTTCTTCTAATTTAGCATACTTCGGAGTATTATACATGTTACACTCTGATCTTCTGGCCCAATTCACATTACTGCAAGTTTTACATTGCCAGTCATTAGCACTAAATAGGCCTCGGCCTTTTTCTGCCAGAGTCTTTCCTATTTCAGTGCCCCCAGCTTTCATCATCTTGGACTCAGTTGTTTTCTTCCAACTACATCGATTACAGCTGGTTCTTCCAGCAAAGTTTACATTTCCACATTTCTTGTCAGGGCAAATCCAGTCCCTGTCACTGACTCGGAAATTCTTGGTCGAAATCTTGGATACCGCCACTGCCACAGCCGCCCGCAGCTACGTCTTCACAGAGAAAGCCCAAGCTCAACGTTTCTAGATGTCATAGATTCGAGAAAACCCCGTCCATATAGGCTTACAAGTAAAACAAGTTCAATGGTATCAGCATGGGCCCAGTCTGGGAGCTTGATGGCAGCGTGAGACCTCAGGCTTCTTCCAGGCCCCTGAATCAGAATCTGCCTTTTAAGGAGATTGTGTGTGATTCATCTGCACATTAATATCTGAAAAGCATGTCTTTTCTTTTCTTTCCTGGTGGTACTGGGGCTTGAACCCAGGACTTTCATTCTGAGTGACATCTCCAGCCCTTTTTATTTTTTATTTTGAGACAGGGTTTTTGGAATCACTAAGTTACACAAATTGAGCTCAAATTTGCAATCCTCTTACTTCAGTTTCCCAGAGAGCTGGGATTACAGGTGTGTGCCACCACACCCAGCTGAAGCATGACTTTAGAAAATGAGAAATTTGGGCCGGGGATTTAGCTCAGTGGTTCTGCCTGCCTGCCTCACAAGCGCAAGGACCCAAGTTCGATCCCCCTGTACCAAAAAAAAAAAAAAAAAGAAAATGAGAAATTTAACAATAGTATAGAGTATTTCTGCTAATGGAGGTTCGCCTAAAGTTGGCACAACAATTGCATCTGCAGATCGCATCCCCCTGACCTTTAAGTCTGCTTCTCATCCCAGGAAGGCTACTTTGTTGCTTGATGCTGCTCATCTCTGCCAAGTGTGCCCATTACAAAGGCAGGAGTCAGCCACCAGAATTTCAGGGACAATGCCTCACTCATTTTTCTAGCTCCCCATAATGTGTTGTGGAAGTGTTTGAGTCCCAGGATGAGTTGGGATAATCAGTGTAAAAAGTCAATTTGCAGCTCATCATTCAGAATTGTTTATTTTTGTACCCAGCTTGTATACTTGCCTGTGAGCTCCTTTTAATGGCCTAGTCATTTTATATACATTAAAGATACAGCTAAGCCAGGTATGGTGGTGCATGCCTGCAATTTCAGCACTCTGGGAGGCTAAGATAGAAGGATCACAAATTCAAGCTCAATTTGGGAAAGTTAGTGAAACCCTGTCTCAAAAAAACAAAAAACAAAACAAAACAACAAAACATCAGTCTGAGAATGTAGTTTAGTGCAAAGGCCTTGGGTTCAATCTGTAGTACCAAAGACAAAGATAGAGCTGGATCTCATTATTCACAGTTGGTGCTGCCATGGGTCTGAAATGTCCCCTGAAGGCCCAGATACTAGAAGTTTGGGCTAGGTATGGTGGCACACGCCTATAATCCCAGCACTTGGGAAGCTGGGGCAGGAAGAATGCTGAGTTCAAGGCCAGCCTAAACTACATAGTAAGACCCTGTCTCAAAAGACAAAACAAAACAAAACAAAACAGGCTTGGTCCCCAGCCCATTGCATTGTTGGGAGGTGGTGGAACCTTTAAGAAGTGGAGGGGCTGAGGATTTAGCTCAGTGGTGCCACACCTGCCTGGGAAGCACCAGGTCCTGAGTTCAATCCCCAGTAACAAAAAAAAGAATAGAAAAGAAAAGAAAAAAGTAGAGTCTAGTGCAAAGAAGTAAGGTCACTTGGGGATATGCTCTTGAAGATGGCCCCTTCCTGTTTTTATTCTTTGCTTCCCAATGACCCTGAGTGAGCTGGTTTTCTCTTCCGTGCCTCCCTGCCTCCATCCATGTGCTGCCTTGACACAGGTCCAAAGCAGGAGGGCCAAGTGACCATGGACTGAAACTGAATGAAGCTTTTTTTATGCACATATTTTACAGTGAAAGCACATCACATCCTTCTCATCAAAACACCAGAAAGCACTTTCACACTCAGGGTCTTTTTATTTGTTTATTTTTTTGGTTTTTTTGAGACAGGGTCTTGCTGTGTAGTTCAGGCTGGCCTCAAACTCACTCCATAGCCTAGGCTGGCCTTGACCTTGCAGCAATCCTTCTGTCTCAGCCTCCCAAGTGCTGGAATTACAGACATGAGCCATTACGCTTGGCATTTTTTAAAAAATTTGGTATTGGAGATTGAACCTAGGGACTTATAAATGATAACTAAGCAAATGCTCTACTATAGAGCAACATCCATTGCCCTTTTATAAAAAAATTTTGAGACATTCTTGTTAAACTGCCAGGCTGGGGTTGAACTCGTGATCTTCCTGCTTCAGTCTCCCAAGTAGCTGAGATTATAGGCATGTGCCACCATACCTAACCCAGCTGTGTCCAGCTAGAGGTCATTTTAAATGGTGAAATTGCCAAAAAAAACTCACAAAATTTTGTTTAAAACAATAATACTAAGTTGACCTTAAAAAGCACATTTGCATCCAGTATGAGAGTGGATTGAGGTCAAATTTTTTGCTGCTCTGTATGTGTCTGAGTGACTGAGAAGTTCCCTATTTAAGGTCACAAATAAACTTTAGTAAGTAGGCAAATTTGCAAATACAAATTTCATGAATAATGAAAATTGACTCTATATACTTTAGGAAGAAATACTTTTACAGTTGTGAATTTCAACCGGGAGAAAGTCTGAAATTTGACTACTGAATAATTCTAGGAGGTTGGCTTTTAAAAAATTAACACATAATTTTACAAATTTATAGGATGCAGTATGGTAATTTCATATGTGTATACAATGTGTAAGGATCAAATCAGAGTAATTAGCATTTACATTTCCTCAAACATTTATTATTTGTATTGGGAACTTTGAACTCTTCTAGTTACTTTGAAATATACAATAAATTGTTGTAAAATGTAATCACCATACTGTGTTGTATACAGAACAGTAGAACCAATTCCTCCTATCTAATTGTATTTTGGTACCCATTTTCCAACTTCTCTCTGTCTCTCCTCCTACCCTTTTCAGCTCTTAGTGATCACTATTTCACTATTTCTATGAGATCTATTTTTTTTTTTAGTTTCTATGAGTAGAACATACGGTGTTTATCTTTCTGTGCATGGCTTATTTCACTTAACACAATGTGATTCTTTTTTAAAAATGGGTAATTCCTGAAAGTAAATGTCAGCAGACTGGAACCAGTGCAAGAACCAGTCCTGGTTTTGCTCTGTCACTGTTGCTGTTTCCTTACCAGAAACAAGAAAATCAGCTCAGTCCAAGGGCTTCTCCTCATCCATTCACAAGTTCCTCAAACATCAGGACAAGCTGGCTCCAAGGAGCAGGGGACACATGGATGAGTTTATGAATGAGTGTGAGTAACCTGTCTACACGGGTGTCAGTTTTCCAAGCAGTGGGGAAAACTCTGACAAAAGATTTTTTTAAAAAAAGACAAGGAAAAAAGGAAAAACTTCTCCCAGTCAACTCAGTCAACTTCTCCCAGTCTCCCAGTCAACTTCATTGACTGTGTCTCCAGAATAGAATGGAGTGCATTGAGATTCATGAGCCTTTTCTATGAAACCTAAGGTCTGTGAGGGAGTGGAAGGTTGATTATCCTAAAATCTGATAAAAGCCTAACATTCAAACCTCCACAGTTATGTGCAAAACCTCAAATGAAGACACAAGTCAGATGCTCTCAAGATAAACTGAAATTATTTCATTATGTAGACGAGACACTAATGTTTTTGAAGAGTGATGGGTAAGACCGATGACAATTTTCTGTCATTTGAATATTTATTTACAGTCATTCCCTGTCTCAGTCATTCCCTAGTCCTCTTAAAAGCATTAGCATCAAGACTGTGAACAGATGTGAGCTCTCCACCAGCACCACTGGAACCAGGATACAAGTGGGAATCTCACCCATCTAATCTCCCTTCTTGTGTGGCCCAGACATGTGACCCAGGCAGTACCCAGAGAAAAAAGTTTTGCCTTCTGATCAGGGACCCTCTAACAAAGAGGAACAAGATCCGCCTATGTTCGGCTGAGCTTTTCTCCAGGAATTGGGCTCTATCTACCTAGAACTGAAACTAAATTTAAGCAGGATTTCTTCCTACAAAAATCTGTAAAATCAAGGTTGTTAAAAAGTATCTTTAGGGCCGCGGATTTAGCTCACTGGTTTCGCCGCCTGCTGCACAAGCGCAAAGACCCGAGTTCGATCCCCAGTATCAAAAAAAAAAAGTATTTTCAGCAGATATTGTTATTACCTGTGAAGTCAAACAGTACAAAAGATTCCAAAGTAGCAGAATCTATAAGAAAAATATACTTTTGAAAAAATAAACCAACAAATTTCCCACACGTAGTACCATCCCCAGGCATTGCAAAGAAGGTCAGAGATATATTTTTTGTGTTTGTTTTTTTGCAGACCAGGGATTGCACTCAGGACCTTGCTCTTATGAGGCAGGTGTAGCACCACTGAGCTAAATCCCCAGCCCAAGAGATGTGTTTTGACTGTGGAATTTACTAAGAGTCTGTGTGAGTGTGTGTGTGTGTATGATATCTTTTCTGAAGTTACTTCCAGTCCCTTCCTGTTCTCATTCTAGTCTATCCATATTTCTTTTTCTATATCCCCGAGGAGAGGGCTGTGCTAACAATGATGGTGAGCATATTAGAGACTGAATACCTAAACTGCAACCCAAAACCCACTTATTTATTGTAAAGTGCTAACACTGGAATTAAACCTGAATACTCAGGTTTTAGTTTAGAAAAAAACCAATTTATATATTAAAAGAAAAACACAATAACAGACCTTTCAGTGATATAAACAGCCCACTGTGGTAAGTATGCTATAGGTTTACCACCACTATCAGCTAAAACCTATAAAGAGAAGGAACACGTTAAATATGTAGTTGAGTTATTTTAGCCAGGCCTCATGGCACACACTTGTAATCCCAGCATTTTGAGAGGCTGAGGCAGGAGGATCTCAAATTTGAATCCATCCTGGGCAACCCAGTGACTTTGCAAGACTCTCTTAAAATCAAAAATAAAAGAAAGAGGGTGGTGGGAAAAGTAAATCAATGAATCAATCAATCAATCAGTAAATAAATGAAAGAGCTGGGGATGTAACTCAGTTTGAATGCCCTTAGGTTCAAAGTACTACAGAAAAAAAAATTGAGCTTTTTAAAGAAATAATAAATGCTTTTTATGGAAGTCTGAAACCAAATTTTAAGCTGTACCATATGCAAATCATATACAAATTGTATGCTACTGCATAAGGGTGTCATTAGCTTTATACACCTGAAAGGTTACCCTTGAATTTCAGGTTCCAAACCCAATCTGCAGTTCTGATTTTTCCAGATAACTCTGTCACTCCTCTCCATTGAAGCCCAGCAACTGGCCTTTTGGCATGTGTGTACATAATGGCCCAACTTTGTCACAAGGAAGGGAAACTTTCACAATGGAGCCATCTTACAGAATCTATGGCAGGAAGAAGTTCCCAAGGTTTATTTATTTTTAGCTAAGAATGTTAATTGGTAGAGCGACTTTTCCAAAATAGATTGACTAGGTGTGGTGGTGCACATCTGTAACCCCAGTACTTGGAAGTCTGAGCAGGAGGATCACCGCAAGTTTGAGGCCAGCTTGGGGTATATAGTGAGTTCAAGGCCAGCCTGCAGTACAAAGCAAGACCTTGTCTCAAACAAAACAAACCACCACCACCATAACAAAAAAAACCCAAAATAGTATTATTTAGTAGTATAATACTGTTAGAAACAATATTTAGGTATTTTCTTTTAGCAGGCATTCATATTGGAAGGTTCTGGATGCCTAGGAAAACATAATTAGAACATATTTAATTTTAAGAATGTAATAGAACCTACTAAGTCTCAGAAATGTCTAACAGAATCCAGTGCTCTGTAAATAAAGCCCAGCCTCTTCCTAATGAGGATAAAAAATGAATGAACAAGTTCTGTGAATCTCATGGTAGGGCGACTTTCCAGAGACAGGAACTCTGGGAAGGGCCACCCATGAGGGCTTTGATCTTGACTTTGGGTAGGAGCTCTGACATGGCCCTTACAGTGCAGCAATATTGTGACACTAAAAGGTGATAATAATGGCAGCACAGTAAAGATGCCAGCAGCCAGGCTCAGCAAGATCGTGGAAAGATGGGACCCTGTGCCGTGTTCCAAGTCTTGTATTCTGAGAACCCAGACCAGGGGAGCAGAGCACTGACTAGGATGAAGGCCCAGGCCAAGGCACTGCCCACAAAGAGGCAGCACAGAAAGTAAGACCAAGGTTTGGCATCAATAGCCCTGGGCCTGTACCTTACTTTATTATCTGTTGGGGCTCTCCTGAACCTCTGCTCTTATGAATGAGGATGAATGAGAGTTTTTGTTTGTTTGTTTGTTTTGTTGTTGTTTTGAGACAAGATCTTGCTATGTAATTCAGACTGGCCTTGAGCTCAGTATGTAGCCCAGGCTGGCCTCAAACTTGTGATAATCCTCCTGCTTTAGCCTCCCGAGTGCTGGGATTACAGGTGTGTGCCTCCACACCCGGCATCATAGGGTGTTTTGAAACTCTGGTGAGCTGATGGAGGTGAAGCCTTAGTATTAATTGTTCTAGGCAGATACATTCAATGGCCCCTTAGGTTACAAAACCTCAGGGGCCGGGGAATTAGCTCAGTGGTTCGACGGCCTGCCTCAAAAGTGCAAGGTCCTGAGTTCAATCTCTGGTACCGAAAAGAAAAAAGAAAAAAGAAAAAAAAATCTCAAGCCAAGTCTGGTGGCTCATGCCTGCACACCGGAAAAGCTGAGCCAGGAAGATCTCAAGTTCCAGCCCAGCCTGGGCAATTCAGCAAATTAGTGAGACCCTGTCTCAAAATAAAAAACAAAAAAGGTCTGGGGTTGTGCTCAGTGTAAAGGCCGTGTTCAATTCCTAGTATCACACACACACACACACACACACACACATTAACTTTATCAAATTTAACTGGACATCCTGTATTTTTATTTGCTCAATCTGTAATTTTGGAAACTAAAAGAATTATGCCTTCTTCCCTCATGACTCAAAACTTTTAAAATGCTAAATGATATTTTATTTTATTTTTATTTTTGGTACCAGAGATCGAACTTGGGACCTTGCACTTGCGAGGCAGGTGGCGGCACCAGTGAGCTAAATCCCCAGCCCCTAAATGATATTTTAAATATAGCAAACTCCAATACAGTGTAGTTTTCCCCTCATAATGCTCAGTTACAATATTCTCCTATCTCAATCTCTTTTGTGAAGTTTCCCCCTTATTTTCTGTGAGGCTGCTGCATGGATAGGTGTGTAGGGTTGTGTCCTCTGCTTGTTGGGTGTGGTAGGCTTAGGGAGTTTGAATTTTGTTTAGAAGTGTCCAGAGCATTTTAAATAGGAGAGACCATTCAAACTTCTGGTTTCGTTTTTGTTTTTTTTCTTTTAAGTGAATTTTTTTTTCTTGTGGTACTGGGGATTGAACCCAAGGGCAGTGTACGGATGAGTTACATCCCTAGCCCCTTAAAAAAATTTTTTTTAAGCTTTTTAAGATAAGGTGTCGATAAATTGTCTGGACAGCTCAGATGTGTGTTCCTCTTTTATCAGTCTCCCATGTGGCTGGATTACAGGCATGAACCACTGTGCCCAGCTGCAATTTTTTTTTTTTTTTTGGTACTGGGGATCGAACTCAGGACCTTGTGCTTGCGAGGCAAGCAGTGGCACTGCTGAGCTAAATCCCCGGCACTACAAATTTTTTTTTTAATGGAAATTTGTATCACATAAAGCCAACCATTCCCTTATAGGATATATGTATGGAAAACTAATCAGCTTTTAAAGAGGTGTATCCTGTTTGGAAAGGTACAATATAGTTCCATCTTATAGACTATAGGCAATAAAGTTAACAATAAACCTTATTACACACACACACACACACACAAACTAATCATTCTTTGCCTTTGAGTATTAGAGGAGAAAGAAGCCTATGAATAAATTAGTGTCAGTAGCAAGATTATCCCATTTCCCAGCCCCACCATCTCCCCCTCCTGCACTCCTCCATTACCCAAGCCCTCCTTCAGTCATATCCCATCCTCCTTCTCTTTCCCAGTAATGATAATAAAAGTATTAGTGAGCAAATAATTACTTTTATTTATTTATTTTTTTCCAATACCAGGGATCAAACTCAGGACCTTATGGTCACCAGGCAGGCACAGCATCACTGAGCTACATCTCCAGCCCTAATTAATTACTTTTATTTTATTTCATTTTTATTTATTTATTTTTTGGTACCACGGTTAGAACTCGGGCCGTTGGGCTTGGGAGGCAAGCGGTGGAACCACTGAGCTAAATCCCTGGCCCCACTAATTACTTTTAGATGCTGGGTCACCGAACTTTTAGGCAATAGCTTATTATGCTTCATAAGAACTCCATAAAGTAGGTTCCACTTTTATCTTCATTTTATAGTCAAACAAAGTAAGGCCCAGAGAGGTTAAACAACTTATCTTCTGTCAGCCAGAACTACCTACTGAAATGCAATCCTGAGCGATCTAGGCTTAAAACTTTCATTGTCTTCCAGCTTCCTCATGCAAATAAAACCGAAGCCAAATTCATAAAATAATAGCCCCTTTGGTTTGAGAAATCAATGAAGTTCAAGTGGAGGCAACTGAACTTCAGTTGGCAGAGTCCTGGATTAGTCATTTTCTTGCTTAAGTATGTGCTTGGCTTCTTTAAAATGCCCTCCTTGCTTGTTACAAGTCAGTGCCATACCTATGAACCTTAGATCAGAAAGTCACAAAGTGAGTGGTACCGTACTAAAGCGTCAAAGCGAAAATTTAAACATGACCAAGTTTATCTAACATCTGTTTCCTTGCATTAGCCCTTGATTCTTTTTTCTTTCTTTTATAACCAACAATTAAATTACTTTATGTTATCATTTAACCAAGCTTAAATTCAAATAAATATTTATTTAAAACAAACACCAAACTTAAAGATAAAACAATATGGTCTTAAGAAACTGTCCTATTCTTAGCATAAATAACACTGTTGACATACTTCAATTTCTAGTAAACGTTTTTGAGTTTTTTCATAATTTAGACCAAAAGAAAAAAAATTTTAGAAGACTGCTGGGGCGTGTGGGGTGGGGAGCAGTATTATGGAATAAATGCTCACGGTCCTGGGGACTGTTTGAGTAGAAGCTGTATTTTGTAGTAAGAAGGAGTCCTGAGAAAGAGGCTGTCTGACCTTTGGGGTCCCCTTATATTTGAGAATACTTTTACTATAATTCCTGTTATTAACCACATTTTGGTTTATATCAGCCAATGATTACCCAAACTTGCTTTCCCTTTACTTCGTAAAAAAATTGTAACATTTTAAAACATCACTGTTGTAAACCCAGTACTCGGGAGGCCAAAGCAGGAGGGTCACCATGAGTTCAAGGCCAGCCTGAGCTACATAGTGATACTCTGTCTCAACTCCCCCCATGCAAAAAAAATCATTGCTGAATTTTCAGATTTAGTAGCCCTTGATTCTTTTCTTTTCTTTTTTAGTTTCTGTCATGAGCTTTATTGTAGTCTAGCATATGTATAATCCTTTATTTAGATCATTTTCTTTACTAGTACATATTTGTTGCACGTAATGTTTATATTCCTTGTGGGTACTTGGTACATTTACAGAATATATTTGAATTCCCTTTTTTCATCCCCTTTCTCTTCTCTCTCTTCCCCCTCCATCCATCTCTTGATCCCTTTCCCTTTTTTTGGATATATATTTGCAGTACATAATGTTTAGATTCCCTGTGCGGAGTTGATAACATGTATACAACACATCTTAATTTATTTTTTTAATCCTCTTTCCTTTTCCTCCTGCCTCTCTCCCTCTACCTCTTAATCTCCTTTCCCTTTGAGAAAGATCTATCTCTCTATTTTCTATTATGGTATCTATCTTTTATTTTGTAATTCATTTATACTTTGGGTTTCTCATATAAGAGAAACCTTGTAATATTTAAGCTTGTGTATCTGATTTATTTCACTAAACATTAGTCTCAAGATGCATCCATTTTCCTACAAATGACTCAAAATTAATCTTTCTTTATGGTAGAGTAGTACTCCATTGTGTATAAATACCACATTTTCTTTATCCATTCACCTATTGATGGAGATATAGGTCACTACCAAGATTCAGCTATTATGAATTATGCTGCTATAAACATGGGTATGTATAGGTCACTGTAATATGATGTCTAACTCTTGGGAAGGTACCTAGAAGGGGAATAGCTGGGTCAAATGGAATTTCTAGTTTGTTTTTAGAGGAACCTCCATGCTGATTTCCATAGTGGTTGTACTAGTTTATGTTCCCACCAACAATGTAGAAATGTTCCTTTTTCCTCTATAGCCTTATTTGTTTTATTTTCTTGGTACTGGGGATCGAACTTGGGACCTTGTGCTTGTGACGCAGGTGCCGGAACCACTGAGCTAAGGCCCTTTTTTGGCTTTTTTTGAGATAGGGTCTTGCTGTGTAGTTCAGGCTGCCCTTGAAGTCACTATGTGGCCCAGGCTGTCCTCAAACTTATGATGATCCTCCTGCCTCAGCCTCCCGAGTGCTGGTATTACAGGCATATGCCACCATGCCCAGCCTGTTATTATCTGATTTATTGATAATAGCCATTCTTTTTGGGGTAAGATGAAATCTCAGTGTTGTGTAAATTTGCATTTCTCTAATGGACAGTGATGTTGAGCATTTCTTCATATTTTTATTGGCCTTTTGTACTTTTGTGAAGTGTCTATTCATTTCATTTGCTCATTTTTTATTAGGTCTTTTATTTTATGGGGTCTAATTTTTTGGAATTCTTTATATATTCTAGGTATTAGTTCTCTATAGCACTCTGAAAAAGGAAATTGAGGGCCGGGGATTTAGCTCAGTGGTTTTGCCACCTGCTGCGCAAGTGCGAGGACCCGAGTTCAATCCCCGGTATCAAAAAAAACAAAAACAAAAACAAAAGGAAATTGATGAGGTCATCAGAAAATGGAAAAATATCCTCTATACCTGGATAGGCAGAGCCAGTATAGTCAAAATAGCCACACTTCCAAAATCAATATACTGATTTAATGCAATTCCAATCAAAATTCCAACAACATTCTTCGCAGTACTGGAGAAAACAATCCTAAAATTCATATGGAACCAGAATAGCAAAAACAATTTTGGGTAAAAAGAGCAAAGCAGGAGGCATCACAATCCTGGACTTGAAGTTATATAACAAAACTGCTGTGATAAAAACAGTATGATACTGGCACAAAGGTGGACATGAGGATCAGTGGAACAGAACAGAGGATGCAGAAACAGCCCCAAGCACATTCAGCTATTTGATCTTTGACAACAGGGCCAAAAACATATACAGAAGTAAAGATAACCTCTTTAATAAATGGTATTGGGAGAACCGGCTATCCACATGTGGAAGATTGAATCTGGGCCCATGTCTTTCATCATGTACTAAACTAAAATAAAAATGGATCAAAGAACTAAATGTTAGCAAAGAACCTGCTGTGAAAACAAGATAGGCCAAACTCTTGAAGTCATAGGTGGAGGCAAGGACTTTCTGAACAGAACCCCAGTCACACAGGAAATGGTTCCAAAAATCAACAAATGAGATATCAAATTTAAAAACTTCTGGGCCCCAGTACCAAAAAAAAAAAAGCTTCTGGGCTGGGGATTTAGCTCAGTGATTCTGCCACCTGCCTCAAAAGCTCAAGGTCCTGAGTTCAATCCCCGGTCCAAAAAAAAAGCTTTTGCACAGCAAAAGAAACAGTCAACAAAGTGAAAAGACAACCTACAGAATGGGAAAAATTATTGCCAGCTGTTCCTCAGCCAGAGGACTGATATCTCAATTCTTATTATTTTAAGTGGTACCAGTATTCTTTATCTATTCAACTTTTAGGGGTAACAGATGTTCCAGACTAATCTCCCTTACATCTGGAAGAAATAATTAATGCCTTTACAGTTTCTTATTTTTATTATTGCCACTCTAATCCAGTAAAAAAAATTTTTTTTGTTGTTTTGTGACAAGGTTTCACTATGTAGTTCAGGCTGGTGTTGAACTCACTAGGTAACCCAGGCTGGCCTCAAACTCATGGTGATCTTCCTGCCTCAGCTTCCCAAGTGCTGGAATTACAGGCGTGGGCCACCATGCCCAGATGACTCAGTAAAATTAAACTACATATCTTCTCAATTCACTTTATAAAATCTTCTCATCTGAAGTATAAATAAGTATTGTATTATTTTACCAATAGTAACAGCACATAGGGCAAATACAACTTTGTGTTTTATAACTTGTGTGACTCTGATCAACCTTTAAGGTTGTAATTTTACTTGGTAAAGTTTCTGAAATAACTAAAATATTTTTTAAAGAGGTAAGATGAAGTGAATAAAACTTTTGTCTATAGTGCATCTAGTGTAGATGAAAGCAATGTGATCTCTCATATGAAGACAATGTTAATCTTGACAAATCACTTTATGAGTTATTAGATGCTCTTTGGACCCCTGTTTGTATCATTAACAAACTTTTGAATTGATTATCTCTGGGCAAATTAGCCACAGTAAGATATTCTGGACAGAGGTACAGTATTAGTGATAAATCTCTTTATTAATTGAAAAGGTAATTATATCATCTGCCAGGTTCTTTAAACCATTTTCTATTTGTACATTCATTTACCTGTTTGAGATCTGCTTAGATCTTTATGTGAATTAATAAAAGAGAAACAAGTGAAAACTTGCAATACAGAGTGTGGTTACTTGGAAACTTGGGCCAACTTGGCTTGAAGAATTAAGTGGGGAGAACCTGCCAGACCCCCCATCCTCTGCTGCCCCACACCTGGGTGATTGTTTCTGAACCTACCTGAGTATCAGCAGCTCCTGACTGACACTGGTGTTAAGTAGGTGAAGGCGGAGTTTGTGGGAGGTAGAAGGACTGAGACCCGCTACATCAGAGTGTTTTGGTTTTGGTCCTATTGACATTTGAGGTGAGATGATTGATTGTTCAGTGTGGGGACTACCATAAGTATGATAAGATGTTTAGGAGCATCCCTGACCTCTACCTGCCAAATACCAGTAGCAGCCAGCCTGCAAGGTGTGACAACCCAAAAGTTTATTTGGTTCATGGATCTGGGTTGACATCTGGTGAGGGCCTTCTCACTGTATCTCAACATGGTGGAGGGCAGCTTATGGTGAGACAGAGCAAGTAGGTTAGCATGGGTCTCTTTCTGCTTCTTATAAAACCACTAATGCCATCATGAGAGTCCCACCTTCATGACCTCCCCTATCCTAATTTCATCCTAAAGGGCCCACCTCCAAATACCATTAACATATGACTTTGGGGATTGTTTCCAACACATGTTGGGGACACATTCAAGCCACTGTAGTCTTCAAATACAGTCCAATGTTTCCTGGGGTGGGGCAGGATCCCCCCCAACTTTGAGAACCTCTGAGATAACTTTATCATCTGGAAGAATGCACTGGCCATCCTTGGGGGTAGGTGCCAGATTTAGCAAATGAAAATACAGGATGTCTGATCAAATTTGAGTTTCAGATAAACAATAAATATAGTTTTAGCATAAATATATCCCAAATATTACATGGGACATACTGGGCATCCTGAATTTTATCTGGCAACACTAGATAGATGTGATGGCTGTTGATAGAGAGAGCCCATAACTTCAGGAGACATAAAACCCTGAAATGAGATCCATTATGGAGCCAAAGCAGCCTGTAATTTAGAAACTATCTAAGGGCCGGAGATGATTTCCAGGAGGGTAATTTAGTTCAGAGCTGGCTTTGAGCCCCCATGCTAAGACTGGACCATGATAAAATGAACAAAGTAAGCAGAACTGAAGACATGCTCCCCTTTTTTGGTAGTTTGAAAAGATAGTTCAATTTTATGATTTCATAAAATCACTACTGTTAAACTACCTTGCATTTCTACACTTTTTAGCTATAGTCACTGGTATTTATTCTTTGAGTCCCAGCTACTTTGTAAAGGATTGCAGTTATTTAAAAATAACTTGAAGTACCTTTTCTTTATCTTTTTTTTTTGTACCAGGAATTGAACTTGGGACCTTGTGCTTGCCAGGCAGGTGTGGCACCACTGAGCTACATCCCTGGCCCAGCTATATCCCTAGCCCCCATTTCTTTACTTTTTAGGGGGCTGGGGATTTAACTCAGTGGCACCGAGCCTACCTCTCAAGCCCAAGGTCCTGCGTTTGATCCCCAGTACCGAGAAAAAAAATGGAAACTCTTTTCTTTTTAGGATAAAAATAAGTCTTGTTTATTATTTTTTTAAAGTAAAGCAATATAGAAAAATATAAATTAAAAGATAAAAATCCCCTTTCCTTCCATCTCCAGTCTCCTAGTTTCAGTTCCAGAGGTAATAATGACTTACAATTTTTTATGAAGTATTGTGTGTTCTACCAGAAAATTTCCATGCATAATCAAGCAAATAAATCCATATCCTTCCATGGATCAGCTCCTAGCTAAGTCACACCCAGACCCCTGCACCCACCAAAGCTGCAGGGTGATAACCACAGTGGCTCCAAGCTGCAGCATGTTATGGCAGCTAGCCATGCAGCAGTGGACAGCAGGTCCACCTCCCTGTCCCTCACCTGGGGTCAGGCCCTGTGTGCTGTTTTGAGGGCTTCAAGGCTCCAAGATGTTAGGAGCCAGAGAGCCTGTCTAAAGAAGCACCAGAACAGGGAATGTGGAGTGTAAGCTACTTGTTTTTCAACCACCAAGTAGAAAGTCTAGCTGTGTGCAGCAGCTTGCATGCTGAGCCAGGCTTTCTTTCTTTTTTTTTTTTTTTTGGTACCAGGGACCAAACTCGGGTCCTTGTGTTTTCGAGGCAGGCGGTGGCACCACTGAACTAAATCCCTGGCCCTAGCCAGATTTTTAATGAAAGATGACTTGTTGCCCTGAAGGTGTGGGAAGAAATGCAATCAGTGTCCGGTTGAACCTTACCTCTCAAGGGGGCTGGGAGGACCGGGGATTTGGTTCAGTGTCACTGTGCCTGCCTTGTTAGTGCAAAGTCCTGAGTTTGATGCCCAGTACCAAAAAAACAGAGAGAGCTGGGCAAAGGCCAATCATAGCCCCAAATGAGACCTGTGGGCCCTGAGTCCCAGCCAGGGAATGATGACCTTGTGGGTTTCACTCCTGGACAGGGTGGTCGTTGAGTACTTCTATGGTAATGTTACCTACTATGGCTAAGACTTGAGGATATATGTCCAAGTGCATTGAGACATGGAGGATTCCATTTCTAAGGTGTTAATTTTTGATATAGAATAATTTCTATTTTATTGACATTTCTACTATAGATTTTTTTTTTTTGGTACCGGGAATTGAACTTGGTTCCTTGTGCTTGAGCAGCAGGCGGCGAAACCACTGAGCTAAATCCCCAGCCCTCTACTATAGATTTTAAAAATATATAACGCTCTCAAAATTTTTAAAGATCACTTTCATTGTGCTTCTCTAGTGCCCACGGAACCAGGCTTTTTGACATGAGCATAAACCTCGCCTGTTTTGTCTAGTGCCACAGAGCCTTAATTTATAAAAAGCAGAGGACATAGTTCCCTGAACCTGACAGCCAAATGTGTCCCTTTCTTTTTTTTTTAACCAACACAATTTATTTAACCCTTTATACAGTTGGCTCTACTACACCTTTCCTGCACTCAGTGAGCAAAGAAGAGAGGACAAAACATCAGGATCCAACAGACTCAAAGTGCAATCTGAAAAAGAAAAAAATAAGTGCAATCTGAATAGAATCACAGCCTGGCCCCAAGCCATCCAAATTCTCCCCAAGAGTCCCTAAAACAACAGAAGCTGGAAATGAAGGCAGGAAGAGGAGGAAGAGGGTGACCTTGCTTTTTCCATGTGGAACTGGAAGGGTGTTCATGTTTTGTTTTTGTTTTTGTTTTTTGGTACCGGTGATCAAACTCGCGACCTTGTGCTTGCGAAGCAGGCGCCAGAACCACTGAGCTAAATCCCCAGCTGGGTGTTTGTGTTTTTCACTAATGAAGAATTGGAGAGGTCTGAGGCTCAGTAAGAGGAAGAAAGAACCCAGGGCGATGGGGAAGAGCCTTGGACAGAGAATCAGGAGGTCCAGGATGTCATCCCAGGTCTCCATGATTGGAACAGATCGCTTCGTCAGTGGGCTTCGGTTTGTCCACACTACCAAGGGATCTGAGACAGGGCGGGTCCAAAACTTCAATACCCTCCCAGTTCTGGCCAGAAAGTGGCCGGCTTCCCTCTCAGGAAGCAACCGTCACCGGCCAAGCACCCGAACCCGACCTTCACGGTGCCTGTGGGGCCGCCGCCGGTGCGCTTACATCCCGGAGGGACGCCAAGCTCACCAGCCGCCGAGGCAGCATATTCCTGATGCTTGCCATCTTGAACCAGCTTCTTCCGCGCCCTGTCCCTTTCTGAAATACAGTGATACCTCGGTTCATGAACTTGATTCTTTCCGTGATTCTGGTTGCAAACCGAGTTAGACAGAACCGAATCAAATTCAGTGGTTAGGTTCAATGTTGACCTTATGGGGATATTTGAATCAGTTTTCATCCAGTTCAGTTTCCAATGAGAATCATGGAGAGAATTGAGTTCGTGAACGGAGGGACCACTGTATTTTATCCCACAAACTGTGTTTTCAAAACATAGCACCTGCCACTCAGTCCTCTCAAATGTAGTGATTCTCCACTTTATGTAACAGATCCACCTTAGCCATGTTAACCACCAGGCAGTTCCCAGAGAAAAATCATTGATATCTACCCTCAGAGCATGAAAGTGTTTCCAGGAAAAGACTCCCCAGTAAGGCAAATTGTACTTTTTTTTTGATATTTATGGGGTACCATGTAATATTTTGATACATATATGCATTGTGTAATGCTTAAATTGGATTAAACATATGTATGACCTCACACATTTCTCATTTCTTTATGGTAAGAACATTTGAAATCCTTTCTTTAGGTTTTTGAAATATACAATATATAACTGTTATGGTACAAGTTTTTTTTTTAGTACCAGGGATTGAACCCAGGCCTCAAACATGCTAGGCAAGCACTCTAACACAGAGCTACACCAACAGCTCTTTAATTTTTTAAATTTTGAGACAAGGTGTCGCTAAGCTGACCAGGCTGGCCTCAAATGTATGATCTTCCTGCCTCAACCTCTGAGTTGAGATTAGAGGTGTGTGCAACTTGTGCTCAGCCAACAAATTATATTTTTGATAATAATTGGTATTTTTGATAGCAATATTTTTGATAATAATAATTTTTATTTTCTGAGACACACCAGTGTTTTAACACTTGTGAACATAACATTTCCATTTGACACAGACCCATGCACAGTTTCATGCAGTCTTTTTCACTTTTGGGGGATGTAGTTTGAGACAGGGTCTCACTATGTAGCTCAAATTTGCTATGTAGCCCAGGCTAACCTAGAATTCTCACTTCTCCTGTCTCAGCCTCCTAAATGGTGGGATTATAGGCTTGTGCCACCATAGCCCTTTTTAGGTCTTTAAGGAATATATCCAAAAGCACACAGCAAAATAAAAAATATAATAACCAGCACAAACATTCTCTATCATCTTTATTAAAAAAACATTTCTCACATTGTTGAGAGAACAGGACATGCAAAAATCCTATTAGGGCCCCGGGATTTAGCTCAGTGGTTTCACTGCCTGCTGCTCAAGTGCAAGGACCCAAGTCTGATCCCTGGTACAAAAAAAACAACAAAAAACAAAAAACCCTCCAATTTTGACTTCTCTAAAATGTTAAACTGTTTAACCTGAACCTCAAAGCTTATTTTTTTCTACAATCATTCCCACTAAGAAGGGTTAAGACAAGTCAGTTATAGCTCATAGGGACAGTGTACTTCAGGTTTTTAAAAATTGGGGGTAAAATAGACATAAAATTTACCATTTTAACCATCTTACAGGTACATTTCAGTGTCATTATATACATTCCCAAGATTCTATAACCATCACTATCATCTATTTCCAAAACATTTTCATCATCCCAAACAGAATTCAATCTTTAATATTTTAATATTTAATGTTTTTAAATTACAGCAAAGAACACTGATACTCAGATAAACTTCATATGTCTGACAGGCTAGCTCCCTCCTAAACACTACCCTATGAAACATTCCCTGCAGAGTTCTGTAGGCATCCATTTAAATATATAAAGGATTTTAGAGGTTAACCACCTGTACTGAGCCTTGGAACTAGAACTTGAATCTGTTGTTTCTGATTTCTCATTCCTTTTAATATTTTACTGTCTTGCCCTGTGGATTAATAAATTAAAATGATATTAAAACTTCTAAGAGTAATGTATCCTATACCAATATTTCTTATCATAAAATAATTATTTAAAAGTGAATTTGTTCCCCAGTACCAAAACAAAAAGTGAAATTTTTTTTTTGTATTAAATTCTTTTATTGGTACATTGTAGGTATACAACATGATTACATTTCTCATTGGGAATTGTACCTTTACATTATGCATCTTGGTTCTTATTTTAAAAAAGTGAATTTTTATGGAATCACTGTTGTAATATATTTGTATCTGTTCCCTACAGTTATATTTTAAAGAATTCCTCCTAATTATCAGGTTTCTCCACTGGCTTATAAATATAAGAAGAAGAATTATCTAAAGATATCTTGCTTATTTGAGAGCCTGGAAAAAACATGAATGAAGAGATTGAGCTAAATCCCTGGCCTTGAAGACATGTGACATAATAAGGTTGCTTTCCCTATTAACCAGTGGTGCAAAGCCTTTGAAAGCACTTCATCAGTGGTTGGTATTGCATAAGATGTGACTTAAAACATCTGTCAGTTCCCTGGTATACCATTTTTCAACAGCATCGTGTAATTATAATGGGCTTTATTGACATAATAAATATGACAACCCAGGTGGTTTCTATGTCCAGTTGTTTAATTAAAGAAATGAAAGACCTTGTGATATGGAGTTGACAAGGAGAACTTGTCAAGCAACAATAAATTTTGCGACAGCTGTGACCTTGGGTCATAAAATGACCATTGAAGAGGGAAAAAAATTATGCTGTAGAAGTGACTATATTGACTTACTTTATTCTTAATTCTAATGCTGACAGAATGAACTGTTTCTTCCTGCTGTCTCTTCCAAAGCCAACTGATTCTATGGGCAAATCAATATGAATATTTTCTAAAATCTTAAGCTATGATTAAATCATAAAATATGTTGAACCTCTTTTTTGGACTTTCATTTTTAAGTTACTGAAAAATAGTGAAGGATCATGAAATTCTAAATTCTAGCCTTTTGAAGATAACATCAAAATGTATAAACACTAACATGTGAGGAACAAACATTGCTGATTTTTTTGCAAACAGTAAATAAGGCTATGTCCCAAATGATTTTTTTCTGGAATGACCCAAGATGTAAATATGAAAATAGGAAAAAAAAATATGAAAATGGGGCCAAGGATTTGGCTCAGTGGTGCTGCCGCCTGCCTTGCAAGCACAAGGTCCTGAGTTCGATCCCTGGTACCAAAGAAAGAAAAAGAAAATAACATTTAATCTAGGGGCAAAATATTAAATGGTCATACAAATTCTAAAGGATCTTTTGAAAAATAAGCTGACTGCTTTGGATGGACCAAACAGGCACATATTTTGTTATACATGATTGCTATGTGTCTGTAAAGATAATGAATGCTGGAAATTTAAACACAAAGCAAAATGTGTTATACATGGGTACCTTTTTTCTCCTCCATAAACAAGTATTTTAAGTGTGGCATGGAAATTTCTGGCAATACTCTCTAGAAAATTTGAGTTTTCTGATGCCAAAAGACTCACAGTTGTATAGCTCATAGGTTCAACAGGAATGATGAAGACATTTGAGGTTCACTTTAAAAAGTACACAACAGCTTTATTGAAATATAATTCACCCTTTAAAATTATGTAATGGAGTGGTTGTTAGTGTATTCACTGTGAAACCATCACCACTGTCTAGTTCCAGAACATTTTCATCACTCCCAAAAGAAATTCCACACCCAAATTAAGTTCAACCTCCAGTCTCCACTTCAGTCATCCCCCTCCAGCTCGAGGCAACCAATGATCTATTTTTTGTCTCTGGGTTTGCCTATTCTGGACATTTCCTATAAATGCAGTCATATAATATGTGATCTTTCTGCGCCTGGTTTCTCTCACTGAGTGTAGTTTCCAAGGTTCAGTGTGTCAGAGCATTGTTCCTTTTAGGACTGAATAATATTCTGTTGTGTGGATGGACTGCATTTTGTTTTTCTTTCCATCAGTTTAGGGACATCTGAGTTGTTTCCACTTTTTGGTTATTGAGAATTATGGACACCTATGGACAAGTTTCTGTGTGGACGTAGGTTTTTGGTTGTCTTGGCGAGAGATATCTAAGAGTAGAATGGCTGGCCTTCAGGTAACTAACCCCATATGTGACAGTGTGAGGAGCCACCAGCTCTGTTTTCCACAGGATTGTAGCCCTTTATACCCCATCACCAGTATACAAGGGCTCCAATTTATCCACATTTTCACAGCACTTTTTATGTCTTTTTTTTTATTGCAGCCTTCCTTATTGTGTGACACAGCAGGTCTTTTTAGCTCATCTGATCTGAATTACTCCACATCTTTTGGACTAATGTCCCCCTCCATTCCCCACTTCCAGCCCTTCCTATAATGC
Organism: Heterocephalus glaber; assembly: GCF_000247695.1. The sequence continues at coordinate 380,004 of NW_004624913.1, forward strand.
TCACTGATAATTTTAATTACCTCATACAGCCCTATTTCCCCTACCAGTCTCTGATTCCCCAGCCAGTTTAAAAGCATTCCTCTCAGGACTCCCCTTCATATTGTAGCACCAAGTTGAAATATTCATTCCATGCTTATATTTTCATGTCTTCTACCTCATTTAAGCAAGTCAATCTTGAATTTTAAGCATATGCTGAGAAGCATATTTCTATAAAGAATATATAGCATTCAGCATATTGATAATTATTTATTCAAAGCTTTTTTGTTTTATTTTTGTTTTGTGGTACTGTGGATTGAACCTAGGGCCTTCACACTGAACTACATCCCTAGCCCATTTTAAAATTTTCAGACAAGCTCTCACTAAATCACTAAATTTCCCAAGCTGGGTTTGAACTTGCAATCTTCCTGCTTCAGCCTCCCAGAGTCCTGGGATTACAGGCATGAACCTCCCAGCCTGACAGTAAAACTTGTTTTGAAGATGCTGTTTACAGTGTTCCTTAATTCTCTGTGCAAGGAACAATGTGATGAATTCCTCTGTTTATCCTAGGAGAAAATAACAAGAGCTGTCCCTTCATTAGATTTGCATGTCCTCTTTGTTGAATGACAAAAGCTATGTAATACAATCTCTTTTCCTTTGTGGTTCAGCAAAACCACCCCATTCAGCTCATCTTGAAAATTGGAAACATTTACTCTGTTTGCATAAGGTACCTCTTCCGTTGCTTTCCTAGTCATTATATTGTTTAACTTGTGAGACTTGTGTAAGTTTTCTAGGACTGCCAATAAAAAATTATCTTAACAAGGCCAGAGATTTAGCTCAGTGGTACCACACCTACCTGGCAAGTGCAAGGTCCTGAGTTAGATTCCTGGTACAAGGGGAAAAAATTATCATAACCTGGGAGGCCTAAAACAACAGAAATTTATTCCCTCATAGTTATGGGAGGCTGGAAGTCCAAAACATCCATGTCAGCAGGGGTGCTTTCTGGAGACTTTGAGGATGAACCTGTCCCATGCCTCTGTCCAAGCCTCTGGTGGCTGTCAGCATTCCTTGGCTTTTCTCTTATCTTCACAGTCCTCCCTCCCTGTATGTCTCTCTGTCTCTTTTCCTCTTCTTCTAAGGAAACCTGTTATTATTATGGCCACCTTCATCCAGCATGTCCTTATCCTAACTCAATTACATCTGTAAAGACCCTATTTCCAAAAAGGTCACTTTCTGAGGTTCCGGGTAGACATGAATTTTTGGGACACCATTCAACTTAATATACTACCTCAGATCATTTTTGAAGTAGGTGAGTATAAATGCTAAATAATGACAAGAAGGTGAGTATAATCCTAAATTAAAAGATATTCATCGGGGGACCGGGGATTTAGCTCAGTGATGCTGCTGCCTGCCTCACAAGTGCAAGGTCCTGAGTTTGATCCTTGGTGCCAAAAAAAAAAAAGAGATATTTATCAGGCCTTACTAACCAGTTGAATAATCAGAGACATTCATGTTTTTATGTGTGTGGGGTTATAGAAGAAAGAAAAATTGCCAAGAACTTTCTTGTTTTATTTTAAACTTTTTTTTGTTTTGTTTGTTTTTAGTACTGGCAATTGAAAGCAGGGCCTTCACACTGAGCTATATCTCCAGCCCTTTTTATTTTTTATTTTGAGACAAGTCCTCACGAAATTGCCCAGAGTGAGGTCTAACTTTGGATGGTCTTGCCTCAGTTTCCCAAAGTACTGGGATTACAGGCATAAGCCACCATGCCCAGCTAAAACTTTGGCTTTTTTTTTTAAACAAATAATTGAAAAAGTAATTAAGACCAAAAGAAGGAGAAGGAGAAGAAATGTGACTTTAAAAGTGTCAGAAAACTGCATGCCTGTAGTCCTAACTCTTGGGAGGCTGAAACAGGCTGATTATGAGTTCAGGGGCTACACAGCAAGACACTGTCTGAAAAGAAAAAAAAAGTGTCAGAAAACCCACAGAAGCAAAAGTATTCCTTGGGTGGAACTTGGTCACACCTATAGAATACTGCTCATTCTATAGGACATACCTATAGAATGCTTCCTGGGAGCCTTGCTGGCATCTCCACCTGGACATTAATAAGGAGGGCAGAAGCATAAATGAACCCCCAGGGATGCAGCGGAATCTCTAGAAGTTGTGGGTTGGATGGCCACTGTCCGGAATGGCTGTCAAAAGAATGTGGCCTTTTGTATTTTCTTATTCATTACTTCACAGTTCACAATACACTGACCATAGAGCCCTGCTTATTAACACTTAACAGGTCATGTCAAGGTTCTGGAGAAGGGGCTGGGGATTTAGCTCAGTGGTTCCACCACCTGCCTCATTCAAGGACCCGAGTTTGATCCCCGGTACCAAAAAAAAAGGTTCTGGAGAAGTTAAGTAACCCTGGTGAATTCATAAGCGCATTAAATGAAAGGCTAGAACTAGACACAAGTTCTACAACACAGACTACTGATCTCCCCGTCAGAGTACAGGGTGAGCCAAATACACCCTGAGAAATATAACACCCTTTCTCCCCTTGGCAGCTCTGCCATTTAGTGACATTTATTGAATGATTCACCCAGCTAATACCAGGTAGGCACAAGGTACAGTACCATACTCGGAATGGGGAATTCTGAGATGAATAGGCTCCCCAGGAGATTCTGTTATGAAGGACATATAAGCACATATAATATATCTATCATCTTTTCCCACAGTGTGTTTACTATTGTACTCATCTTCCCACTGGATCTGTTCAAACCTTTTATTTGACAGATAAGGAAAATGAGATTCAGGCTTGAGTGACACAGCTAATTAGCAGCAGATTTTTTTTTTTGGTACCATTGATTGAACTCAGGACCTTGCACTTGGGTGGCAGACAGTGGCACAAAATAAAAGCTGAGATTTTGACCAGACAGCCTGATTTTTAGTTTCTACAATGTATACTAGCTCCCCTCAAACCCCCAAACCCTATTTATTTTTCTCATTTCAGATAACTGTCCAGCAAAACTGCTAAGGTAAGAGAACCATGATTAATGCACATTTAAATTAAGCACATTGAGAAATATCTGTTGTCCTTTTCTCAGAGTGATAATTTAAAAGCTCAAAATAAGTCTTTTGTGCTCATGAACAATATAGATAGGTTATCAGGCTCTGAGCAAATTCCCAAACATGTAAATAAGCCTAAAAAAGAATAAAGCCTAAGAGGGCCGGGGATTTAGCTCAGTGGTTCCACTGCCTGCTTCGCAAGCGCAAGGTCCCGAGTTTGATCCCTAGTCCAAAAAAAAAGCCTGAGATTTGGACCCAGAGGGAAAGGATAGCACTGCACATAGAAGTCTTTGCTTTTCCCAGGCACAAGTATTCTTCTCCTTGAAGTAATCTAGTACCCTCAGATCACCAAACTGGGCAGCAGCTATCATTTAAAGTGGAGTAGTGGCTTTATGCCAAATGGCTCTTAAGAATGTTTTCTAGAAGTACATATGAAGTAAAAAGTACCAACCATTTGGACAGTGAAGTGGAGAGAAAGTGGAAACGAAGACATTGCTACCATAGGGTCAGCAGCTATTAAATATCTTTTAAAATATGTGTATATTTGCAGTGTGGGAAAGTCACTACTACACATAAACTCATTATATATATAAAGAAGTCTTAGGAAGGGCTGGGCATTGTGGCTCATGGTAGAGAGCTTATTTAGCATGTGTGAGACACAGGATTCATCCCCAGCATCATACACACACAGACATGCACACACACACACAATCTCAGGAAAATGGTAGAAAGAGGGTTAAACTTTTAACTGAGTCCAAATGGTAGAAAGTGCTGTGCATAGGACTGTCACAGTGAGCAACCTCGGGAGGTGTGAAGGATGAAAATGATTACCCAGAGGTAAGACTTAGACCGACAGGCCCAGAGGGCCTATTTCTCAACAGAGAGTGCCCAGCCATCAGGGAGACTCTGGGAGTGAGTAGAAAAAGGCCACCAAACAGAGAACTCTCTGACTTTTATTTAGAATATCAGTGTAAGAGAAAAGAGCAGGAGAAAAGCAGTTTGGGCAAGGAGCTGTCTCAAGGCTAGGCAGTTTTTCTTGAGGAAAGGGGAAGGGCAATGGTCAGACACAGTACACTTTACTAAGCTAAACTTTTGTTGCTTAACCATTCAGTGTGCTTTTGCCCCATAGTTTAATCATTTGCTCCTCATAGAACCTGTGTGTTTTTTGCTCCACAGTTTAATTTTTTTTCAGTTTAATTATTTACTTCTCACAGAGCCTATGCGCTTTTTGGCTGCAGTTTATTTGTGTGCTTTTGTCCCACATTTTAACCATTCACTCCTCATAGATCCTATCTGCTTTTGTCTCCCAGTTTAATCATTCATTCCTAGCCAAGTCCTCCACACAGAACTAAGGAATTGTTACTTCAGTCCAAGGGTCTGCAAACTATGGCTTCACAGGGCAAATCTGGACCCTTGCCTGCTTTGGCAATAAAGTTTTATTGGAATATAGCTGCCCTGATTTGTTCAGATATGGCAGTAGCTGCTTTTTGCATTACAAGGGTACAGTAGGGTTGTGGCTACAGAGATTGTATGGCCTGCAAATTCCTTTCCTTATTGAAAGATTTTTTTTCACTGTATACAGTATTGAAGGATTTCCTTGGGAGGAGTGTTGTCTTGGAGAGACCACGAGAAGCTTGATGTGGTGGGCTTGATTGGCAGGAGAGTGTGGAATGGCTGGAAAAGAGAAGATAAAAGTCCTTGTTGCCTGCTACTGTAGCCATCCAACCTAATGCCACCAGCATCTATATGAAGGTGATGGCAGTAGTTATGGAGAGACAGGAGAGAGGCCAAAGAAAAATAGAATCTGATGTCTGAGGAGATACAAACGGAAAACAACAGAGGATTCAAGGCTACCTCTGAGGTTGTGACTTTGAGGTTCTAGATATATGTGGGACAGCAGGGCTGGTTTGGAGTAAACCCAGGAGCTAAGTGTTAGACATACTGAGCTTGGAGACACAATGCTGAATCTGGACAGCAGTGGCTGGTGACATGCAGTGGGAGGCAGAAGGGTCAAGGCCATTGTGAATGGTAGTAGAGGTGGTGGAAGCATGTTGCCATAATTTAGTTTTAATTTTAAAAATTATATATGCTTAATATGAATGATGATAAACCTGGCCCTTGAGTATCAGAGGCCAATCAATCTTCTGATCTGCCTAGAAAGGAGGGCGACAAGGGCTAAAGAAAGAAAGATAATAGAGACATAACTTCATAATACATGGGGGACTAGGAGGTCAGTGTTTCAGAGTGGGCAAAGATAAAGACACTCTGAGGTAGCTACTATTTATTGGGTACACACAATAATCGGAGGGAGGATTGGGTGACTTAGAGGGCAGCAGTAATCCTAGGTCAACGAGGATCTTAGGTTGATGAGATCTTATGTTGATGAGGACAGTGAGATGGGCAAAGCATTCTTATGATAGTAGGTGGGATGAGATAGCAGGCTAATAAGGAATTTGTCTTTCCCCCAGATGAAATCTTTCTCTTTTTTTATTATTACTGGATTCTCAAAAAACCAGAATATCTTCAGCTGATGTAATCTTGTCCTAGAGTGTCACAGTATTGTGAGACCATTGAGGCCTCAACTTGTGAAGGGAGGCAAAGTGGAATCGTTTCCACATGCCATAGCCAGCTCTCGGTCAAGGAGACTAGGTCTTAGACAGCCCTAATCATAATTTAATTATGAAATTATTTTTCCCCAAAAATTATATAGAATGGCTCTCAACATTTGAAAGCCCTTCAAAGAGATGGTCTGTGCTCCCTGTTGTCTCAAGAGTAATTTTCCAGGGGGTCAGGCTGGAGTGCCAGATTCCTGTCCAAAGATTAGTCATGGGATTTAGTGGCTAGGGCTTTTTCTCCAGCTGTTCCTCCCTCTGCACGTTCTTTCAGGAACAGGAGCATCAGGCCTGTTCAGGCAAAAGCAGCCTGCACCAGTACTTAGCAGTTCCTTAGCATGGTCCTTGGACACTGAGTTATTTTAAGCCAGGCTCACTGCTCCATTTCAGCCTTCTGGTCTCACTTCCTAGCTCCATACAAATCCTTCCATACTGTGCCCAGTAAAATGCCAGCCTCAGCCAGGGATTTAGCTCAGTGGTGCCATGCCTGCCTCACAGGCAAAGGTCCTGAGTTCGCTCCCTGGTACAAAAAAACAAAACAAAACAAAAAAACAACCTCAGCCTCTGTGTTCCTCCTCTCCATTATTTTACTTGTCAGAAAAAAACTCAAGTTCTTTTTTGCTAGCACCACATGAACTTGGGAAAAAGATGCTTCCCACAGAACCCCAAAAGCCCAACTCAGGAGTCTGCACGGATTCTGTGGAATTTTCCAGAATGTTCCTGGGTCCTCAGTCCTCAGGCTGCTCAAGTTGCTTCTGCCTTATTTCTGACAAACTCTCTTCCTTCCAGAGCTTCTTCAGACCTCCATGAATCCACTACCCCCCAAATGCCCTTTTCACTTTCTTCTATTTCTTCTACTTACTCACTTCAATAGGTCTTAAATTACTTCATTTTCCCCCTAGACCTGATCTCCATACCCAGTTCTTCCAACCCATCTCACAGTTATCTGGCTCCTCTTCTCTTTTTTTTTTTCTTTCAGGTACTGGGGATTGAACCCAGGGCCTCATGTATTCTAGGCAAGGGCTCTATCATTGAGCTGTATCCTCAGCCCTTTTTTTTTTGGTACTGGGGATCAAACTTGGGTCCTTGCGCTTGTGGGAAAGGTGGCAGAACCACTGAGCTAAGTCCCTGGCCCAAGATTCATCTGTTTTCCTACAAATTACTTGAATTCGTCCTTTTTATGGCTGAGTAATACTCTGTTGTGTGTATATGTTACATTTTTTTTATTTATTTTCTGTTGATGGGCACCTGGGATGTTTCCATAGTTTAGCTATTGTGAATTGTGCTGCTATAAACACGAATATGCATGTATCTGTATAGAATGATGTCTTTTAACTCCTTTGGGAAAATATGCAAGAGAGGTATAGCTGGGTTAGACAGAACTTCGATTTTTAGTTTTTTGAGAAATGTCCATACTGATTTTCATAGTGGTTATACTAGTTTACATTCCCACTAACAATGTTGAAGGGTCTTTTTTTCCTACATCCTTGCTAGCATTTTTTTTTTTTCAGTACTGGAGATCAAATTCAGAACCTTGTGTTTGCCAGGCAGGTGCCAGTGCCACTGAGCTACATCCCCAGCCCTTTTGTGTTCTTGATAGCTATTCTGACTGGGGTAAGATGGAATCTCATTGTCGTTTTTATTTGCATTTCCCTAATGGCTAAAGATGTTAAATATTTTTTTTCATGTACTTATTGGCCATTTGTACTTCTTCTGTTGAGAAGTGTCTATTAATTTAATTTGCCCATTTTTGATTGGGTTATTTGGTTTTTGGAGTCCTTTTTTTTTTTAGTTCTTTATATATTCTAGGTATTAGTCCTCTGTCAGAAGAGTAGTTGACAAAGTTTGTTTCCCATTCTGTAGGTTGTCTCTTCATTCTGTTAATTATTTCCTTTGGTGTGCAGAAGTTTTTAAAAAAATTTAATATAATCCTATTTGTTAATTCTTGGTATTATTTTTTTGTGCTACTGGAATTCTGTTCAGGAAGTCGTTGCCTGCCAGACCTTTTTTAAAATTGAATTTTAAGGTTGGAATGGTTTTTTTTTTTTGTAGTACCAGGAATCAAACTTGGGACCTTGCCCTTGCAAGGCAGGCAGCAGAGCCAATGAGCTAAATCCCCAGCCCTTACATTGAATTTTAAGGCAGGGTATCACTAAGTGGTCCAGGTTGAGTTAGAACTTGCCATCTTCCAGTCTCAGCCTTCTGAATGGCTAGGATTACAGTGTGCACCTTAGTGCCTGGATATTCTCTAGACAAACTTTTGCAAAGATTTTCCAAAAAATCTATAAGGGTTAGCATACCTACAATCTACTTAAAGGTTGGTTAGTTCCTGGAAGGAGTGAGGAGTGGGGAGTGAGACTAATTATGCCAGAAATTGAACCATTAGCGTTTCAGCTCCTGGGAGGAATATCATAGTCACAGAATCAATGTTAGAAGACTTATTTTTGTAATTACAACACCAAATTAATGGAAGATTGTCTTGTAACTCACTATAATAATTGTTTTTCCTACCTATTAGTATATGTAAAATTTATTGTAAATATTTTTCCTGGTCACTTCTTTGTGACACAGTCCTGTCAGACATGGTCTGACAGCTTCTAGATGCTCTAGGAAGGTGACAATGGAGCCACCCACCACTCCATACCAGACATATAAGCTATTTCAGCAATGACCTCTGCTCACTCACCCTTGACTTTTACATCAAGTGTCAAGAGCTGAGCATTCCTATTTTGGGCTTGTATTTTATTTATTTACTTATTCATTTTTGGTACCAAGGATCAAACTCGGGTCCTTGAGCTTTCGAGGCAGGCGGCAGAACCACTGAGCTAAATCCCTGGCCCTTGGGCTTGTATTTTAAAGCATCAAGTCTATGAGATGCTCATGGTGTACTAGAGAGGCTGATTCTCCCTGCTTAACCTCATCCAGCTTTCAGCAAAAATTAATTTATTAAACTATGAAAAAATACAAACAAAAATGTGAAATCTTATTCCCCCACTGAGATTCAAGTACTCCTTTCCTTTCAAATCGACATAAAATGTCAGTTCATTCTTTTAGAAAGATCAAAATATGTTCTTTTTTAAAAATTTTACTTTATTGGTACATTTTAGGTATACAATATAATGACATTCATCATTGGAAATTTGCACCTTTACATAGTCTCTCTTGGTTCATATTTTTCCCCCTTCCCCTGCCCTCCCTTCAACCCCTCCATCCCTCCCTATTTACAAAGACTTTGTTTCCATTTTTTCATTTTCTCATATTAATTCCATTCCCTTCTTTCCTTTCCCCTACCCCTCCAACTTCCCCTTCTCTTTTGTCCCTTTGCTTCCTATTTCACATGATCTATTATACCTTTTAGTCCTTATTTACATTTTCAGTTTCTCACACTAGAGAAACTATTTGGTATTTACACATGTGTGTCCTATTTATTTCACTTAAGGGTACTGCCTCAATGTGCATCCATTTAGCAATAAATGTCTCTAATTTCTCGTTTTTTATGGCTGAGTAGTACTCCATTTTATTAAAAAAAAACAACACATTTTTCTTTATCCAGTCTCCAGTTGATGGGCACTTGGGCTGTTTCCAAGCTTTAGCTATTACAAACTGTGCTGCTATGAACATGGGTGCACATATATCAATGTGGTATGATTCTTTTAATTCTTTGGGGAAGATCCCCAGCAGGGGAATAGCAGGGTCAAATGGGACTTCCAGTCCTAGTTCTTTGAGGTATCTCCATACTAATTTCCACAGTGGTTGCACCAGTCTACACTCCCACCAGCAGTGGAGCAGGGTTCCTTTCCCCACAGCCCCGCCAGCATTTGTTATTGCGTAGAGAGATTCTTCCCCCGTTTCCTCAATGCTTTCCCAGTGGGTCATCCCGCAAATCCAGTCGAGACAGGTGACCGCAATGGATGCCTGCTCGCGTCCTATTCAACCTGCGGGTCCTCTGCTGCAAACGAACTGCTCACGGGGATCCAGTAACTCCCACTCCTGGCCGGCCCCTCGGCCCTCTAGTCAGTAGACGCGCTCTGGCTCCCCGGGGAAAGACTACAGTAAACTTACCCTGGGGGCGGGGCCAGGACATTGTGGGCGTGGTCAGCGAGGGACTGGGCGTGTTGAGCGCTCGGTGGCCGAGGAGCTCCGGGCCGGGCCCCTAGTCTGCACGCGGCTGGGCGTGGCCTCGTACTAACGGTCTCGTGCCGAAGTCGAGTGGGCTCTGGGTCACCATCCAGGTGCTCTGTGGAGAAGCCGCGGAAAGCTAGCGACTCCAGTGCCGGCCAGAAGAGCAGCCAGCCGGGCTAGCATCTCGTGAGCAACGGCACGGGCCTCACTTCATTTCTTAGGGCTGGGGTTTCAGGCTGCCGCGTGCGCTGTGGGAAGCCGGGTCGGGGCTCGTGCCTGGCAGGACCCTCAGGGTTCACGGGCTAGAGCGCGGCTGTGGGCCTCTAGGGTTCCCGCCAGTAATGTCCCCCCTCAATCTTCCACCCATCAGTCCTCCCCCAGATTCCCCACCCTGGGAACTTCACCCCTCCTGTCAGGTCCGCCGGAGGTTTCTCACCTCAGGTTTTCCCCACAGGGCCCCCTCGAGTTCCGGCCTTCAAGGCCTCCTCTCAGTGCTTGGTCCCTCAGGTCCCTTCTCTTATATCTCTCCTCAGGTCCCTGCTTCCAGTTGCCCCCCTCAGGTCAGATCTGTGCATGTCAGGTCCCAGCAGTAGGGCTAACCCTACTGGCCACAGGCGGTTTGGGATTTTGGGAAGAGACCCTGCTGTGGAGCTCTGGAGGCCGTTTGAAGGGGCAAGAGAGACAGCCAGACTTAAAATCCAGAACCCGAGGGTAGACCCAGGGTACATACAGAACCTGTTGAATATAGTCATGAAGAGCATGTGTGTCATGTATACCACGTTGTGTCAAAATAGCTTCCTTACCAAATACTTTTTCAGTTTGCATTAGGCTCCCTCTTAGTGTTGTACCCTCTGAGTTTTGAGTAATACGTCATGTCATGCCAGTAAACTGCCACTACAGGATCCTACAGACCAGTCTCACTGCCCTAGAAACAGCTCCCTTTCCTTTCTAATACCTATCCTACCCTCTGACAACACTGATCTTTTTACTCTTTCCAGAATTTTGCTTTTTCCAGAATGTTATGCAACTGTAGCCATCAAAATACAATGTTAAAACACTGAATGAACAAGCAGGGAGCCTTGCATATCACTACAGAGATTAAAACAAAATATTTTAGATCCTTGTGTTAGAATTTCTCAGCCCTGGACTGGTCAGTTACTAGTGTAAATGTATGAGGAGAGTATAAAATAAGGAACTTTTGGAAATATTTGTATGCAAGCCATACATTTTTCTTTTCTTTTTTAAAAAAGCAGTGTTGGGCCAGGGATTTAGCTCAGTGGTTTCGCTGCCTGCTGTGCAAGCTCAAGGACCTAAATTCAATCCCTGGTACCAAAAAATAAAATAAAATAAAAATTTAAAAAATTTAAAAAGCAGTGTTAGAAAATTTGAAACTACTTTGAAAAGTTACTAACACACTTTCTTCTGTCTCCACACTGGAGAATTCTCCAGATGATGGCCAGTCAACCAACTTACTAATTGACACCTCAGGGTATTTGGAAGTTAGCTAGAATTTCATAGTACAAAACTGGCCCAAGTTCCCAAGGAAGCAGCAGGAGGAGCAAAACTATTCCCCTCTGTAAAAGAAAATGACTAATTTTATTAAAGTTTGTTACAAAATTTGTGGTTTATCATGGAAGTTTGGAGAGATTTTCCCTATAGTGAAATGACCACGTAGAAAAGACTTCCTAGGGCCAGGGATTTAGCTCAGTGGTTTTGCCGCCTGCTGCGCAAGGACAAGGACCCGAGTTCAATCCCTGGTACCAAAAAAAAGACTTCCTAGTAATACCCTAGTCCAACATCAATCTTTAAATAAAATAGCTGGCCATGGTGACATACATCTGTAATCCCAGCACTTGGGAGGCTGAGGCAGGAGAATCACGGCAGGGTCTCATCCCAAAAACCTAAACCACAGTGGCCAGTAGGGTTAGCCCTACTGCTAGGACCTGACATGCACAGATCTGACCTGAAGGGGGTGACCCAAAGGTCAGCCTGAAGTACAGAGCAAAACTCTGCCTTTAAAAAAAAAAAATTTAAATAATGTAGAAAATTTGCCCAAAAGAGCAAGATATAGGCCACATCTGTTCCCATAATTTAGATGTTTGATTTAAATGTAATATTAGGTATTAACTAAAATTCTTATTTATTAATAAAGCCAATTATAGCGCTATTATCCCTAAGTTACAAGTTAGATTGTTTATAGACAAATATTAATCAGCTACTATGTGTGAAGCACTGAACTACCTAGTCACGATGGAAAACAACAGAGAATGAGATAAGACAGGGCCTTATCTTCCTTTGCCAACCTTCTAAAGAGGGAGAAAGTTCATAAGCAACAACCAGAAATTGAGACTACTGGGGTTGAGCAGGATAGTTGAGGTGATTATAAAAAGGTTTCTTCTAGAGACCTAAGAATGCAGAGGACTCTGTACTGGGAAGATTGGAAGGTAGCATGGGGGATGATGTGGATGGGTGGCTCAAAGAAGTGGGAATTGTATTGAATGCAAAAACTGCTACACTACACTGGATAATATTAAAAAGTAATGCTAGGGCCAGGGGTTTAGCTCAGTGGTGCTGCTGAAAGTGCAAGGTCCCGAGTTTGATCCTTGGTACAAAAAAAAAAAAAAAAGCTATCATTTATTGAGAGCCTGTGAACATCCAGACAACTTGTGCACACAATTTAAAATTCTCACTGCATGTAGTATTATCCACATTTTCAGGATGAGGAAATTAAGTTCAGTAATCTTAAAATATGTAACTAGAAACTAGTGGTGCTGAAATTCAAAATCATATTTAACTCCCTGAATTCAGGCTTCCTGAATTGCGATGTCAGGGAACACTTTCTTGAACTGAAGCCTGTGGGTGAGGGCATACCCAGGTTTACAGAGGCTATGTTTTACAAAAAGCAAAATCAAGTCAGACTGTTAGTTTGGTTTAACTTACAATTTTTTTGCTATAGTAAACCTTTTATAGTGATGATATTTATGGACAAGTCACCATTCATTTATTTGATGTGGGTGTTTTCTTTTCTTCTTTTTTTTTTCTGGTACTGGGGATCGAACTCAGGACTTTGCGCTTGTGAGGCAGGTGTGGTACCACTGAGCTAAATCACTGGCTTGTTTATGTGTATTTTCTATGTACTAGGTAGCATTGAAATACACACATGGGAGGGCACAGTAGTGTATTCCTGCAGTTCCAGCACTCAGGGATGTTGTGGGAAAATCCCTTGAGCCCAGGAATTGGAGACCTGCCTGGGCAACTTATCAAGACACCAGCCCTCCAACCACCCCCCTAAACCACACACATAAAAATATGTAAGACATTACCTTTATCTTCATGAGGGCAGCATCTAAAGATGTCTTTAAAATTACTACCTTTCCCTCCCCACAATGTAACCAAATTTATGATTTGAGGTGTTTACAGTATAGTTGTGCTTTATTTTTTATTTAGGCTCGATGCCAATGAATATGTAAATTTTAAAATGTCCCACTGAATCATCTCTCATCTGAAACTCTAAATTTATATAATATTAAAAATTTATTAAATTTTACATAATTTTAAAAAATGAAAAATTGAGCTGGACATTGTGGCATACTCCTGTAATCCCAGCATTTGGGAGACTGACGCAGGAGGATCACTGTGAGTTTGAGGCCAGCCTGAGCTACACAGTGAGACCCTGTCTCAAAAAAGAAAGAAAGAAAAATGGAAACTTAACTATGTCATTCACTTTGGGTTTTGTTTTTGTTTTTTGAGATGAGGTCATATCAGATTAACCTAGGACTCCCACTTCAGCATCTGGATTTCCTAGGGCTAAGCATGAGTGAGCCACCTCACTGAGCTTTAGTTAATGTCATTCAAAATAATAAAAGGACACTTTTTTTTTTGCTACTGGGGATCTAACTCAGGTCCTTGAGCTTGCAAGGCAGGCATGGTGCCACTGAGCTAAATCCCTGGGTTTTTTTTGAGGCACAGTCTCACGATGCAGTTTAGGTTGGCCTTGAACTCACTATGTAGCTCAGGCTAGCCTCGAACTCATGGTGATCCTCCTGCCTCAGCTTCCAAAGTTCTGGGACTACAGCCATGAGCCAGCATGCTCAGCAATAAAAGAACACTTTAGGCTGGGGGATTTAGCTCAGTGGTTTCACCGCCTACTGTGCAAGCACAAGGACCCGAATTCGATCCCCGGTACCAAAAATAAATAAATAAAAGGACATTTTAAACATGTTTCTTATAGAGCTAAATCTATATTAATTTATGTTTCACTATTATAATGAATAATTTTTCAAAGAATGAGTAAAATATTCTTTCTTAGTATTTTTTAAATTTTTAATAGTTTCAGATTTTTAATTTATACATCTAAATTTTATTTTCTAAAATATAGCTATAATAATGGCAAACTCCTTTGCATCAAAGGCCTTCACTGCACTTTCAGATCTGCATCCAAATATGGCTAATCTGGTAGGTTTCAATGATGTAGTAGTTTGATTATTTGCTAATGAAACTATTTTGTAACATTAAATAAACATTATGGATTCATTGAACACGTACTTGTGTCATTGACAGGTATATGGACACTCATTGCTTTAGTATAATTGTTAGATACTAAGTACCCCTAAACTTCTTTGTATCTATAGCAACTAAATGTAAATTAATCTTTCTTTTGTCTGTAGAGTAGGAGACATGATTGTAGGTATGATAGTGATTGTTCAATATGATCAAAAGGTATTTTGCATTATTTTAATATTTAATAAAGTGACAAATGTGATAAATGCTCAAATTTAGCTCAGTAAAACCATTTTCATTCAGCAGTAGCAAATCCTTAATCAAATTATCAAAGTTGTTGTCTTAAATACTTGTCATTATTCTGCTTTTATCATTTTTTGGGGGAGGAGTTGTGGAAGAATGATTTCTAATGTATGGAAACCGTTATTTATTTAAAAGAAACCTGAGTAGAACCATAAGATGCAGCACTTACTGAAAGGAATTACCACATTCTTCTCCTTTCCCAGTCCCTCAGCTATCTGGCTTTTGCAAAACAGATTTCTTAAAATGATACAAGTTTACATGTAACTTCAGTAATTTCCAATTCAATCTTTATTAATGTTAAAAAGTAGTTATTCCTATTACAGTTTTTCTTAAAAAATAAACTATTAATTGCCTCTTCAATTAGAAAGTTTTACTTGGGCCGGGGATTTAGCTCAGTGGTTCCACAGCCTGCTGTACAAACGCAAGGACCCAAGTTCGCCCCCCGGTACCAAAAAAACAAAAAAAAAATTCTGAGAGTTTTTAGCGCAAGGTCCTGAGTTTGATCCCCGGTACCAAAAAAAAGAAGAGTCATAGAAAGTTTTACTCAACATTTCCTTCAGTTGAGTTTATCCAACAAAATTCACTGGATGTGCAGGTATGTGGAATTTAAGAAATAATGACAATGTGTCTAAACACAATAATACTAGGTAATAATTCAGCTAGAATGTGATAGTCTTAAAAGCTTGACTCCATTTAAAATGTCACAGGTTACTGCAAAGTTAAAATCAGTTGCTAAAATTGGTAATAATATAAATTTG
Source organism: Heterocephalus glaber (assembly GCF_000247695.1). Next base: position 395,329 of record NW_004624913.1, read on the forward strand.
TTTTTCCTTTCTGAAAAAGATAATTTTTAATTTTAAAAAACTTTTTTTTGAGACAAGACCTATGTAACCCAGGCTAACCTTGAGCTTGTGATCCTCCTGCCTCAGCCTCCCAAGTGGTGGGGTTACATTATTTTTATCTCTTAAAGCACATTTTTTTTTTTTTTTGGTACTGGGGATTGAACTCAGGTCCTTGCACTTTCTTAAAGCACATTTTTAAGATTTTATTTTTCTTTGTTAATCATTCAAGAGAACATTAAAAGTTCTAAGGAGGGCCAGGGATTTAGCTCAGTGGTTCCGCTGCCTGGCCCAAAAGCGCAAGGACCTGAGTTTGATCCCCGCTACCAAAAAAAAAGTTCTAAGGACATTTTAATATCTTGAAGGATTAAGATCCAGGACCTTAGAATTTAGATTTATTAGCAACAATATATGTTTTATTACAGTCTAATTTATAGTACTATCTAGCATGTTTGGATTAAGAAGTTAAGCAATTTTATATTAGAAACCCAAGTAAAAGCAAACCTTGAAGACCATGGCAAATTAAATTGCATTATGCATATACTTAGGGTGAATTTAGTAAAGACTGATAGCATAGGGCAGTTATTATGCTCCATCTAATGATTGAAAATAAAGTAGAAACATACTAAGTATTAAATGATTATATTTGCAATAGTGGTTAACTGTTTTACTACTTTGTACTATTCCTTGTGGAATTGAACATTTATGAAGTTCTTTTATATGTTTGAAATAAATACATTTCAATGGTTCCTAGTAAAAAATGTTTGTTAGACCCAGTAAAATATAACAACACCATGAAATTAAATTTACCATCTACATCTGTGTTTAATACTGGTCTTCTATACTCTTTTGTTTTTCAGAAAATAATTGGTGTAGTTATTGGGAAAACAGATGTCAAAGGCTTTCCAGACAGAAAAAGCTGAGTTTTGTTTAACCCTGCTTCGTATCATCAACTGTGGCTTATGACTACAATGAAGTATATTTAACTGATTAAGTTCTCCATGCCTATTTAATTCCTTAAGGGCAATGGCCATTTCCTCTATTGTTCTCAATTCAAGGCCATATGTGTGAGAACAGGTCACAATTTTAGTGATTTTGTGTTATGTTTTTTAAACATACCGGATTTTGGTATACAATGCCCCAAATAGTTAAAATATGCTGAGTTTATTACTTTGTCTCAAGAAGAGTTTATTTAGCATCTCTACTTGTGTAAAGGCAAAATAGAAATTGTAATCTCATATCTTTAGGTACAATAGTGTCTAAGAGTATGAACTTGGGGCTAGATGACTGGCTTCATTTACTTGCAAGGTGATCTATGATCACTCTTATGTATACAGTACCTGTGAAATGGGGATACATAAAACTGATGTGAGAAGCAAATGAGTTCATATGAGTAAGGGTTAGCATTATGTGTGACCCATAGTAAGAACTCCAGGTTACCTATCACTTTCAGCCTAAGAGATGACAAATACATAAATGTCAAACAAGACAGAAAGTGATAGGATGAAGATTTTTTGAGCAGGGAAGTGTAGAGAAGTGCCTGAAGGAGAGAAAAGTATGGCATCAGTATCTACATATTTACTCAAATAACCAGACAAAGTGTTGAAAAAAAATCATCTTTCATGTGTGGAGAAAATAGTTAACTTTGGCCTTAGTGGTTTTTTATGAAGTTATTTGACCTGTGCAAGAGAACAATGAAAAAACAATGGAAAAATAATCCAAGACTAAAATTTAGATTTTAAAATCAAATCACTTTTGCTGGGTATAGTGGTACATACCTGTAATCCCAGCATTGAGGAGGCCAAGGCAGCAGGATTACTGCAAGTTGGAAGCCATCCTGAACTACATAGCAAGACTTGTTTCAAAAAGAAAAATCAAATCATTTTTAAACTTTTGTGGTTTATATGAAAGATAAAATATGGGAATGCCAAAACTAGCAATTTATTACTATTGCTTTAAAAGTATCAGTGTTTTTATTAAAAGTTAGCATATAGTTCCAATGTATAACTTAAGTGAATCAGAACTCTAGCTAGCCAATAGTTTTGGCAAAAAAAGACATTAATTTTACTAAAATCATCTGAGTAATTGTGGTTCTTTTAGTTTGACTCACAGTGTAGTGATAGTTACCTTTATTTTTGTTTTGTTTTATATTGATGTGTCATTTTTATTTTTGAGGTTATATAACAAGTTAACATTGGGGCCAGGGATTTAGCTCAGTGGTTCCACTGCCTGCCTCGCAAGTGCAAGAACCCGAGTTCGATCCCCGGTACCAAAAAACAAAAAACAAGTTAACATCTTATTCTCATACATGTTCATGTATGTGCTTTATTTTTTCATAATTAGACCAGCATTACCATTTGAAGAGTTTGAGAAAAATCTTTATATCTTACTGTTTACTAAGATCTAGAAGGTATAATTTCAAATATATGAATTATGAAAAAAGTATTAAAATATATGCTAAAATTATAATAGTGAAATACAATTTTTCACCATTCAGATTGTTTGAAGGGAAAGAGAGGATACTTCAATATTGTTTGGCTTCTTTTTATATTGATAGTACTTTTTTGGGGGAAGGTATGCTTACTGACTTTTAAAAACACTGTACAGGGCTGGGGATTTAGCTCAGTGGTTTTGCTGCCTGCTACACAAGTGCAATGACCTGAGTTCGATCCCTGGTACCAAAAAAAGAGGAAAAACACTGCACAAATAACTATTTTTTCATGAAAAATTCAGTCTGTAGAAAATATATAGTTTGTTTTTTTGTTTTTGTTTTGGTACTGGGGATCGAACTCAGGACCTTTCATTTGTGAGGCAGGTGGTGGCAACACTGAGATAAATCCCCAGCGAAAAACTATAGTTAATAAGCAAAATTTCTTTTTCAACCTACCCTTCCCACTCTAGTCCTCTCCGCAAAGGTAGACATTAATCCCTGTTCAAGATATATTGGTATGTACGTTAAGTTGTATTACTTTTTTTGTTGTTGGTACCAGGGATCAAACTCGGGACCTTGTACTTGTGAGGCAGTTAGCGAAACCACTGAGCTAAATCCGCGGCCCACTTTTTGCTTTGTTTTGAGACAAGGTTTTGCTTTGTAATCCAGGTTGGCCGTGAACTCATGATCATCCTGTGTGGTGTCATTACAAGTGTGCGTCACCACTGTATTTTTTAATTACCAAAAACAATAAATTTTCATTTTGGACAAAAATGTACTTGCTGACCCCTAGTGGTGATTACTTAGTAGTACACAATTTGTTTTGAAATAGCTAGACCTGAATTTTGATTTAGGTTAAGACAATAAAAGTAACAGAAGGGCCGGAGATTTAGCTCAGTGGTTTCGCCGCCTGCTGCAAGTGCAAGGGCCTGAGTTCGATCCTTGGTACCAAAAAAAAAGTAACAGAAAAATAGAGTATCTAAGCTTATAACTGGACAGTTGAAGTCTACATGTCATTTCCTTTCAAATACACAGATAACTGGAGAAAGGAGCAAAGGGACCAGCAGTGAGGTGAACTAACTGCACTGGCGGTTTGTTATCATTTCACTTTCAGATTCATGAAAGCATAACTTACAGAATGTACACCTAAAATAACACTTTCTACCAGGTGTTGAAGTATTTTTTTTATTATTTTAATACTATCAACTGATCATTTGATTAAACATATAATCATTTGTTCAAAGTCAAAATAAAACTTTTCATTTAGAAAATAAAAGGATTGGTTTTCCCTTAGACATTGGATCAGAAAGATACACTTTCAGTTTCACTATTCGTGATTCACCAGCCTATTTTGTAAATGTAACATCCTGGGGCAACGAAGATTACATCAAGTCACTTTCTGGCAGCTTTAGGATTGGTGAGTGTGGTAAGTTAGCACTGATCCTTAAACTGTTTTTATTACTGTACTGTTTGTGGCAACTACACTGAGGGAGTCACAAAGAAATAAGACACACTTTATAATTCTCTGGAGCCTTATCAGAAAAACATCAAGGTGTTAAGAGCAAGAGATTGCATGTTGCAAGTTATTCAGCATGTTACTTGAAGAATATAAACAGGATAAGACATTTTCTGGGAATTAAACATTTGTACTGGGCTACATCCCCAGTCCCCCTCCCTTTATTATTTATTTTATTTTATTTTATTTTACTTTTTGGTATCAGGGATTGAACTCAGGACCTCGTGGTTGCGAGGCAGGTAGCAGAACCACTGAACTAAATCCCCAGCCCTTTTCCTTTTATTTTATTTATTTATTTATTTATTGGTACGGGGATTGAACTCAGGATCTTGCGCTTATTTATTTTTTATTTTGAGACAGCATCTCACTAAGTTGTCAAGTTACCCAGGCTGGGCACAAACTAGCAATCCTAGAGTGCAAGGATTACAGGTACACTTCACCATACCTAGTTCCTTAATGTAATTTTTAAGGAACTTTCTTTTAGTTAAAATACCAAATTTTTTGCATCTTTTTCTCACACCAGAATCTCTCTGACAGTACAAAATAAAAGGACTTTTAGCCAGGTATGGTTGTATATGCCTGTAATCCCAGCATTCAGGAAGCTGAGACAGAAGGATCGCTGTGAGTTGAAGGCTACCCTTGGCTACATAGCGAGATCCTATCTGAAAACAAAAAACAAGGACTTTGAAAGCATAGATCTGGATTCAAATTTCAGCCCCAACATGTATTTATATTATATGAACCAGCAACCCTTTAGGTTATTCTGAATGCTTAATGAGGTAGGATGTGTAGTATAAAGTATAAAACTTAGTCATTGGGTAGATGACAGCTCTAAACAAAACAAACAGGAAAGCACATATATTAGCTCTCCTTTATGGTAGAGAAAGTTGGAAAGAGTACTACAGGTAATGAACCACTCTTCTCCAATACTGTAGAGTTAAGCAACCATGTCATTTATTTGGTACCTAACCATTATATTGCTTTGTATTATTAATTTTCAGGGATATATATAGTATCTCTCTAATAAGGTTTTAAACATGTAGACTATGAAGGCAGAAAACTTTGCAAACTTTCTAGGGCCCAGGGCAGTAGTGGAGGTCAGTTAGTTTTATTGAAGAGAATACTATATGCAAATCAAATGCTGAGTGCAACTAAATTGCTAAAATAATATAAATATGAATCATGTGTTGAGATTTAAACATGAAGTATTGGAAATGTCATCTGGGGTCAAATTGATGGCTGCATCCTAGGAGGTCAATTCTCATATGATGTGCCTGTGAAGGATTTATGACACCAGCTTAGCAGTGTTAGGTTCATTGTTTGTACGCTTGTTTTTTGTTTTTGTATGAGGGATCAAACTCTGTACACTTGTTTTTCATTAATCCTCTTATGATGCCATCATACTTTGCCCTCTGTTTTAGTGATAATTGAAAATCCCCTGATCCAAAGAAAGGAAATAGAAAGAGAAGAAAAGTTCAGCCCTGCAACTCCTAGGTAAATATCTCTCTAGCACAAAGTCCAACAACTTTTGTGCTAGAAGGATCATTACTAATAACTTTGGATCAGATTAACAGTGCTTACTAAAGAGGCTCTACTTCAATTTGAAAATTTGGAGTTTAATTTCCTCTTAACAATATTTATTTTGAGATAAACAAGATGATTTATGAGATAATTTTCTTTGACATGGAGTAACATGAAAAAGTAGCTGTATTTAGTATAGCCTTCCCCTGATACCAGTGGAGGACTGGTTCCAGAACCTCTGCCGGTAACAAAATCCACATGCTCAAGTCCCTTTCATGAACACCCTGGAGTCATTCTAAACTAAGAACTCTTGTACTTTCTATTCCCTCTGCAGAAAACATTTTTCTCTCATCTGTTTGAATACTTGTTACTTCTTATTGTCAGTCTCTCAGCTTAACTGCTACCTTCTTTGACTCTCCCATTTACTCAGTCTTTAGGAGTCTTTCTAGTTAGTCACTAGGACTTGGGATCCTCATGCTAATAGTATCACAATTCAGGCCATTGTTTGAGATTATTTGACTAATTGTTCTTGTGACTCCCCTCACACATGTGAACTTCATAAGAGCAGAGGTCTTGTATATCTTTTTCATGTTGTTTTCCTCTGCCTAAGATCTGATATGTAACAGCTTCTCGGTAAATATTTATGGAATAAATGAATGGATGGAAGGAGAGAGGAAAGAACATTCTTGACAGAAGAAATAAACACAAAACCTAACATTTTCAGTTATTATCAAGTTGAGCCACATGAAATTGCTGATGTTAAACTTTTTTGCATCCAAAAATGTTGATTTCATATTCATAACTGGAATACAGGCCAAGTGCAAGGACCAGCAGGAAGAGAATCTTGCAGGAGCAGGAGAAGCAGAGACATTTGCAGACAGCATTGCCTGTCATCCAAGTTCATTCCTTCTTAATGGATAGCCACAGAAGGTCTTTGAGCTGGGAAATAATATTTTCATATTTGTGATTTAGGAAGATCACTTCAGATGCCTGTAGAGGATGGATTGTAGGGGAAAGTTAGTTAGGAGACCAAGGTGGTAGTTTGGGAGAGAAATGATGAGGTGGATAACCAAGGTAGGAAGAAAAAAGAAGAGGGCTAAGTTAGAGAACTGTGAAAGCTAGACACCATGATGTGCACCTGTAGTCCCGGCTACCCAGGAAGTTGAGGCAGAAGATTGAGCTCAGGAGTCTAAGATCAGCATCAAAAAAAAAAAAAAAAAAATTGCTGTGAAGGATGCCCCATGGAACACTTGGTTATTGATTGCATGTAAGGAGAAGAGCACCTCAATTCAAATGTATTATAAAAATTCTGTATCTACTCCATTCATAGCAGAATTGAAATAAGTAAGACATTGTCCTTGACCTTAGGCAGAGCAGTTAGGGTCATAAGAGAGAGAAATAACAGGTTCTTGGATTTTTATAACCCCCTAAAGTTTTAGAGTCCTCTTTTTTGTGGTAGTGGGTATTGAACCCTAGTCCTTTGCACTGAACTATATCCTCAGCTACCATTTCCCTTTAGTTTTTTAAATTTTGAAACAGGGTCCTGCTAAGTTGCTCAGGCTGAGCTGGAACTTGCAATCCTATTTGCCTCAGCCTCCCAGAATTCTGGGATTACAGGCATGCACCACTGTGCCCAATTTAGTGCTATATATCCCTTTATACCCCTATTTTATAGAAAAGGAAACTGAAGCTCAGAATTTTGGACAACACAGGCACAAATTGATCCCCAAAACACTTTCTTAATTGGCAGTATATTTCTTTGAAGAAATAAAGACTGAGATGAAAAGCAAGTACATTTTAGACAAAAATATTTTGCAACATTATTCAATGTTTCTAAAAGTAAAAGCATAAATTTCTTAAGATAGCCTAAATTACAACAAAAAAATAGGACTGTGAACTGGAAGTATTTTTCTATTAAGTCATTTGATACTTTTTAATGTATTTTTTCTATTTAGCAACTGTAAACTATTGCTCAGTGAGAATCATTCAATGGTAAAAGTTTGTTCCAGTTATGAAGTAGACACCAAGTTACTTTCTTTGAAACATTTACCTGTTAAAGAGTCTCGTGATTATTATTCATTGGGCGACATTGTTGCAAATGGACACAGTCTTGATGGGAGCTTCCTTAATATCCTTGCGGCTGTGAGATCGGTAAGTTAAAACACCAACAAAGCCAACTATAGTTTGGCAAGGGAGTCTCTTGTCAGCTACTTTGTTTGGAATGTAGTGGTCAGGATCAGTTTGGGTGATTTTTGCTAGTAAGATAAGTAGTGATTTGGGCTAAGAAAAAACACTTCTTATTAAAGGGAAAGTAGCATTTTACCTATAAATGAGTAACAATTGGAATGATAAATGTAATGTATACCATTTTTTACTTGTAAATGATCCACTGTTTGAGAACTTTTGAGACTTGAGTTAAACAAAAATGCGTATAGAAAAAATATGCATATAGAAAGGACAAGTGTATTGACTTGAAAAGCCAAGATGTTCCCTGAAGAGGGGTAGTTGAATAAGCCCAGGAATCAGCTCTCTGCCTGTGTTTTCAAGGTTACCCAGAGATGAGGAAGGAGAGAGAACACCAGTGTGCTGCTATAGGGGCTGGTGTGGCACATACTGCTAAGAAGCATGTAGGACAGCACCCCACAGGCCCAGGAATGTATTACCTTCTGTGGCGCCAGAATCCATCTTGGTTATTGCAGCAAGTTCTGAGTTCTGTAGATATGACAGACTAAGTCACTGTGCAAAAATCTACAGAATCTCAAAAGTAAAGTTTTAGCCTAGCATGGTGGTGCATGTCTGTAAGCACAGCACTCTGGGAGACTGAAGCCATCATAAGCTCAAGCCCAGCCTAGGCAATTTAGTGACATAGTGAGACCTTATCTCAAAGTAAAACAATAAAATTTTTTTAAATGTCTGGGAGGGCAAGGGATTTAGCTCAGTGATGCCAGCGCCTGCCCCCAAGCACAAGATCCCAAGTTTAATCCCCAGTACAAAAAAAAAAGGCTGAGAGTATGGCTCCATGCCAGGGTCTGTGCTAAGCCATAGGGATGTACAGTTGAAAGTTCACTCCCTACCCTCAAAGGGTCCACATAGGCACCCTCAGGAGGCCTGCCATGGAGCATTTGTTTTGGCATGTTGAAGACATACAGTCTTAACTTTAAGCATATATCTCTCTTCAAAGTGTAATTACCACTTCAGCTAAATATACCTAATTCAATCAGAAGGCTCCTTAAGATAATCAACATTATGTTACTGTTCCTTGCAATTTTAATATTTTCAATTTGATGTGTAAAAGGTAAATATTTGAATATTTCTATCAATAAACATTTAAGGACCTGTACCTACACAAGTAAAAAATAGTGATTTCTTTCTATTTCTAAGGTTGGAGAACCAAAATACTTTATAACTTCAGACCAAAGAAAAGGCCAGAGATGTGAAGTTAAACTTTATGATGAAACAGAGTCTTCTTTTGCAATGACATGGTAACTTCCTACATATGTTCTAAAGTGATACCCTGCTGTTTATCACCAAAACAGAACATTTTAATTTTATCAAATAGACAGCAAATTTCATATTAAGAGAGGAATAATAATAGGAGATAAGACATGAAAAAATAAACCTCTCAGGAATGTTGAATTCTTATGGCTGCCATCTTAAAATGAGATCTTTGGATGATACAGAGTTATTTAGATGGACTCCACTGTGACCACTTTTATTATATTCTATTTTATAACAAATGGTGTTTTATTAGGTCCCAAGTATAAGGAATAAGCCAGACTTTCTGCACTTCTTTAGAAGTACCCTAGAGTGGGATGGGGCAAAAAGTGGAAGTTGCACCCTGAAGTACTGTAGAATACAACAAGGAACTATTAGACTTCTGGTGTCTGGGTACCTAGGGAGACTGATCTGAAAAGTGCCTTCCTCTCATCAAGTCCCTTGAGAAATTAATCTATTTTGGGGGTCCTACTTTAATGGACTGAAAATTTTAAAGCCTTTAGACTTTCAGTCACTCTATTTCAGCTAGCTGGGAGTATCTAAGAGCTGGGAAAACAAAAGAATTGGTAGAGCAGAGAGTTGTTAGAGATGAGTGAGTGTGTGTGTGTTGAAAGGATGATTTAACACATAGAAGCAAATATCCCTAATTTCTATCCACCTGAATTGTTAACCTCAGCCACTGAGGCAGAGTTGTTTTTTTTTTCTTTTGTGGTAAACAATGTGTCACTATCATTTTTCTAAGGTACTTATTTTATGTCACTTCTTTTTAAACAAATGCAGTTGGGATAATGAATTCATTCTACTTGCACAGAGCTGGATGCCACAAGAGACAGGTATCATAATTTTATAATTGGGTTAAATATTTGTCATTTTTATGTTCTCATGTAATAATTTTAAATTTTTTTCCCCAAACAGTGATATTTGCCTCAGATGTAAGAATAAATTTTGACAAATTTCGGAACTGCATGACAGCCACTGTAATCTCAAAAACTATTATTACAACTAATCCAGGTAAAAAACTTTCCAAGGTTTTCATCCATTTGGAAATGATCATGAACATATTCCAATATTTATGCAATATTTTATGAATGAAAATGTGGCTTTAATTTTAATTGGTAAGGGGAAAATTGCTTTATATGACTTTTTTAAAACTCAGAATGAAGCCAGCTCTGGTGGTTCATGCCTGTTATCCCAGCATTCTGGAGGCTGAGGCAATAGGATGACAAATGAGAGCAATTTAGTGGCTTAGCAAAATGACCTGTCTTAAAATTAAAAAAAATAAGGCCAGGGATTTAGCTCAGTGGCACCATACCTACGTTGCAAGTGCAAGGTCCTGAGTTTGATCCCCAGTACTAAAAAATAATAATAATAAATTTTTAAATAAAATAAAATAAGGGCTAGGAAATATAGGTCAGGGCAGAGACCCAGGATTCAATCCCCAATACCACACACACAAACAAAAATAAGTTCAGTTTCACCACATTGAAATAACATTTACTACTAGGACACTGAAAAATATATGAATATACTGTATCATTGAATCATTGGTTTATAACAAACACCCAAAAGATCCTTGAAGTGGTTGCTAAAGGAGTCATAGTTTACTGCAGCGTGAGTCAGAGGTGTTGAACCTGGGGAGTCAGAGAGTTAGCCCTGTGAGTGTGCTCAGGGAGCTTCACAGTGCAGACATAGGGACCAGCCCAGGACTGCCAAGGAGTGCAGAATTACCAGAAATGGCCTACCACTCAAGAAGCTGAGGCAAGAGGATTGCAAGTTGAAGAACAGCTTAAGCTCCATAGTGAGACCATTTCAAAAAAGGAATAATCCAAGCTCAAGAAGATATAAATATAGCAGTATGTCTTTTTTTTTTTGGTACCAAGAATTGAACTCAGGGCCTCACGTTTGCCAGGTAGGCACTGTGTTGCTGAGCTACATCCCCAGACTAACAGTGTATCATTTTAAACATAAACTTACTTTATTGGTTTATAACAAAGTGTCACCAATGACCGAGAATTATAAAGCAATTTTATGTTTTTAACTAAACCATTATCAGATCTTTAAAAAGATATAAAGTATGAGATAACTGTGAGATAGTATATAACATAATGGCTTTGTTTTGTCTGAGCTCACCAAGTCTTACAAATCTATCCCATGAATGTTGTCTCCTTGGAAGCAGTACCATGGCAGGTGATGCCACCATATTGATTTGTTCTTCTCTGGACTCTCCTTTCCTGAGCATGTGCTGAGTGATATCTGGGGTCCAACAACAAAGCAGATGAATTCCTCCACCCTCATGGAGCTCATATTCCAGCAGGGGAAGACAGATCCATAAATTATGAATTTTGGAGGAAAGGAGGAGCAGTATTAGAATCCAGAAGGCAGTGCACTGTATGTGCTGGCTTAGAGGTGGGGTGAGCAGGGATGTAAGGGTGATATCTGAGCAAAAGCTCGTATGGTGGTGAGGGAATGGCCAAGGCAAAGTGCTTGGGGGGAGAGGAGAGAGAGAAGAGCCTGTGGGTGATCAAGACAGTGGCTGTCACTTTAGGGGACTGCTGTTGGAGGCTAGAGTTTGGAGGGGACCAGTGATAGAATCTGACTAATGCTGAAAAGATTTTTCAGTCTACGTTGTTGACACTGATGGCAGTACTTGGGACAATAATTTCTGTTCTCAATACTTGGGACAATAATGCCACTCTTTAGTTCCTGAGATTTTAAAAAAATTTTGGTGCTGGGGATTGAATCCAGGACCTTGTGTATGCAAGGCAATGCTCTACTACTAAACAACTTCACCACCATCCAAGACAGAGACAGAGACAGAGAGAGATAGAGGCAGACACAGACAAGAGAGAAAGACACAGAAACAGATGAGAAGAGAAGAAAGAAAATCTCTATTGTTAAAAGTTTGGTGTCTGATCTGGGAAATTTTCTAAAACTTGGATTTATATGGTAGAAAAGACAATCAAGCTTGACAGTACTAATTGTATAAAAACTCAAGACTAAGTTAATGAGGCAGATATTCTAGGATATTGTACATGTAGCTCTGATAATGGATTCAAAGTAAAAAGTGTCCAAGGATTTTAATTCCAACATCTTTAGAACAAACACCTTCCTTAAGGAGACAAATTTTTATTTTATTTTTTTTGTATATCCTTTTATTGGTACAATTTAGGTGTACAATATAATGACATTCATCATTGGAGATATCCACCTTTACATATTCTCTTGGTTCTTATTTTTCCCCCTTCCCCTGCCCTCCCTTCAACCCCCTCCATCCCTCCCTATTTACAAAGACTTTGTT
>NW_004624913.1:417520-522816 GCF_000247695.1 Heterocephalus glaber
TTCTTTTTCTAGGAGCTTAAGATTCACCATTAGGTTGTTTATTTGAGCTCACTCTGTTTTCCTAGTGTGGGCATTCACTGCTATGAATTTCCCTCATAGAACTGCTTTCATTGTGTCCCATAAATTCCTGCATGTTGTACTGGTATTATCATTAAATTGTAAAAAATGTCTAATTTCTTCTTTAATTTCCTCTGTGACCTGTTGGTTGTTCAGGAGAGTGTTATTCAATTTCCATGTGTTTGTGAAGTTCTTGTGGTTTCTTATGCTATTGATCTCCAGTTAAATTGCACTATGGTCAGATAACATACATGGGATAACTTTAATTCCTTTGCATTTAATTAAACATGTTCTGTGAACTCGTATGGGGTCTATTTTGGAGAATGACCTGTGTGCAGCCAAAAAGAATGTATATTCTGATTTTGTGGGGTGGAACACTCTGTAGATGTCTGTTAAGTCCATTTGTTCAAAAGCTTGGTTCAGTTCTACTATTTTGTTGTTGATTTTTTGTCTAGATGATCTGTCTATTTGTGACAGTGAGATATTGAGGTCCTCCACTACAATTGTGTTAGTGCTTATGTGGTTTTTCATGTCCCTTAATATTTATTTTGTATAGTTGGGGGCATTAGTATTTGGTGCATATATATTTGTAATTGTCATCTCTTCCTCTTGGATTGTTCCCTTAACAAGGATGTAATGACCTTCTTTGTCTCTCTTAATTAGTTTTGGTTTGAAATTTACTTTGCAAATAAGATAGCTACTCCTGCTTTTTTCCAGGTTCCTCTTGCATGAAGACTCTTTTCTATCCTTTTACATTCAGTCTATGAGTTTCTTTTTGAACTAGGTGTGTTTCTTGTATGCAGCATATTGTTGGATTTTGCTTCTTAATCCATCTGCCAGTCTGTTTATTTTGATTGGTGAATTGAGGCCATTAACATTGATGGTTATAACTGATATGTATTGACTTATCATTGTCATGTTATTTTCCTGTTGTTGGCTCTTTTTTATTTTTCCCCCTCTCCCTTTAATTTCTTGAAGAGGCTTTTTAAATAGTGTTTTTTGGCAGACTTTTGAGGGGGCAGGTGGGAGAAATAGCAGGCTGATGTGTCCCCTGTAACCTGATGAACATGTCCTCTATGATGACAAGTGGGCTCAAACTGGCTGTGTCCCTGTCTGGGCTCAATCACTAACAGCATTTAGGATGAATTTGACCAGCCCTGTGGGCTTTTCTGTAAATGTATGAAAACCCAAATAGAGTGAATCCTTGATTTATGAATTCAATTCGTTCCTAAGGGCTGGTTGTAACTCAGGTTGGTCAATTGAAGGCTCAGGCTCCTCTACACAGCCTTCAAAGTCTCTCTCCTGTGTACAGGCAGATCTCAGTGTCCTTAGAGAGACACTGGCCCAGGATTTCTCAATTAACCCCACACAGGATGTTGTAATGTTTCTTTCAGGACTCTTTAGGGTTAAATCTGTATCTAAGACCATTGTGAAACACAAGTGGCCAGCATTTGGGTCATAACTCAAGACTCTGGTCATAAGTTAAAACTAAAATTCTGGCCATAACCGAAGTTGTTCATCTGTCAGGCCAGTCTTAACTTGAGGGTGCACTGTGCAGGTCTTGGGATGAGGATGAAAGAAACGGGTGTGGCACCCAGTGTCAGTGCTGAAGCACAAGCTCTGCAGCTGTTCTGACAAGGTTAGGGGCATGAGCTAGGGCAGGAAAGGAAAGGAAGGCCCCCACTGGGAAGTCAGTTGTGGACCCCAGGGTCTGGGCAGGAACTCAGCAGGGAAAGGCATGAAGGAGGACGTTGTGTCCAGAGCCAAATGAATCACAATTGCTGGAAGTGAGGCTGACTGTATAGAAAGTGTGTTAAATTTTTGTTTTTAGCTTTTCTTATTGAAGGTGCTTCTTTTTTAAATTAAAAAAATTACTAGTACATGTTTGCAGTGGATAATTATGGGGAGTTGGTACATGTACATAACACATCTTTTTACTTCCTGTTCCCCTCCCCTTCTTCCTTCTTTGAATTCTTATGTCTACATCACTGAGCACTCAGTGAGCCTTCCCAGGCTGATTTTGACATTTTAGAGATAATTCTGCTAGAGATCAAATTTATCACTTAGGATTATAACACTTTATCATTATCTTTGTTTCTTCTCAGCTCCAGTTGTGGTTATATTGTAAATGAAGTATCCAACACTTGCACAACTTGCAACAAAGATTCTTCAGGATTTAAATCTGTTTTTCTCAGCTTCCATATGCTGGTTGATATTACTGACCACACAGGAACCCTCCATTCTTGTAGTCTCACAGGAAATGTTGCTGAAGACACTTTGGGCTGCACGGTAAATAGCATAAAATGAAGAAATGTTTAGAAATATTTCCAAGATGAAGTGTTTTCATTAAAAGTATAGATTATTCTGGTGATTTTTTATTTTGTTTTATTTTGGGATGGGACCTGGCTGTGCTGCCAAGGCTGGTCTCAAATTCCTGAGTTCAAGGGATCTTTCCATCTCAGCCTCCCAAGTACTAGGATCATATGCCTGGATTTTGGTGAACGTTTTTTTTTTTTTTGTACCGGGGATCAAACTCGGGTCCTTGTGCTTGCAAGGCAGGTGATGGAACTGCTAAGCTAAATCCCTGGCCCATTTGGTGAACATTTGATAGAAGTTAATTCATTAATAAAGAGATCTGAAAAATAAGAACCAAGAGAGATTATGTAAAGGTGCAAATTTCCAATGATGAATGTCATTATATTGTATACCTAAAATGTACCAATAAAATAATATTTAATAAATAAATAGATCTGAAGCCAAGAGTGGTGGCACATGCCTGTAATCCCAGCACTTGGGAGGCTGAGACAGGAGGATTGCTGTGAGTTTGAGGCCAGCCTGGGATACATAGTTATTTCAAGGTTAGCTAATAGCGAGACCTTGTCTCAAAAAAAAAGATAACATAAAAAAATAAAGAGATCTGAGGGAAAACCATTTTGGTTAAATCACACATTGCTTTAATGAACACATAGTTATGAACTGTATATTAAAACCTCAGGTAATATTGATTATTATGAGTAATGACTGAGGCCTTTAGCAAAGTAGAGAAATAAACATGACTTTTATACAATCAAGTAAATAATGGGTAAAACAACATGCTGTGTGGGCCAGGGATGTGGCTCAGTGGTTCCAGCGCCTGCCTCAAAAGTGCAAGGTCCTGAGTTCAATCCCCAGTACCAAAAAACCAAAACAAAACAAAGCAAAAAACAACATGCTGTGGCTGTTCCAGAAGGACGGCTTGGTGCTATTTCTTCTGCCCAGCTGTATAAAGTCAACTACCTGTTTTCTCCCTGGTCTGCAACTTTAGAACAGCACCAGATCCTTGGAGGCTGGATTAGCAGAATCACATAATAGGCAGGTAGCCTTTTTTGTTTGGTTGGTTTGGTGTTTTTTTCTCTCTCTCCAGTACTGGGGATTGAATCCAGGTCCTTTCCACGGAGCTACATCCCCAGCCCTTTTCATTTGTTAATTAATTAATTATTTGTAGTACTATGGATTGAACCCAAGGCCTTTACATTGAGCTATATCCCCAGTCTGTTTTACTTATTTTTATTTTGAGACTGTTCTCATTATGTTGCTAAGTTGCCTAGACTGGGCTTGCACTGGTGATCCTCCTGCCTCAGCTTCTCAGAATGCTGTGATTACAGGCATGTGCACCACACCTGACCAATAGGCAGAGGTTTTTTTTTTTTTTGTACCGGGGATCGAACTCGGGAACATGCGCTTGCAAGGCAGGCACTGGAATCACTGAGCTAAATCCCTGGCCCTGTGTTTTGTTTTTTGGGTTTTTTTACTGTTAAAAACAGCTCATGAAATTTACCATTTAACTTTTGCTCCAAATTTGGCTTCCATTTTATTATAGGAGTTTTCCTTGCTGAATCCCTACCTTTAGAGATTCTGTTTATAGCCTATCTTCCCTTATCTCCTCTAGCAAAAAAAATTGAGAATTTTATTTTGAATAAAATTCAGTTTCTAGTGAGCAAGTGTGTTTCACAATGTTGTCAAAATGAGTTATCTATGTATATTTCAAAATATGTGTTTGATCTTTTTTTAACTAGGTAGATGAGTTTCTTGCAATGACGGATGAACAGAAAACAGCACTGAAGTGGCGATTTCTTTTGGAAAGAAGCAAAATTTATTTAAAAGTTAGTGTATCTTATAGTACTCTGTTATTCTACATATTTAACCAATATATCTACAACCAAGGAATATTTAACCAAGAAAGATCTACAACACAATCCAATAAATTAGAGACTTTTTTGTAATGTTGGGGAATGAACTTAGGGACTTTTCTCTGAGCTATATCCCTAGTCTTTTTTTATTTTGAGACAGGTTCTTGTTAAGACCATAAGTTGTCCAGGCTGGGCTCAAACTTGAGATTCTTTTACCTCAGTTTCCCAGAATGCTAGGATTACAGCTGTGTGCCACCACACTTGGCTAAATTAAGGAACCTTTTTTTCTGGTATTAAGGATTGAACCCAGGGCCTTGTAAATACTAAGCAAGCACTCTACCACTGAGCTATACCACCAGCCTAAGTATATTATTTTTAATTATGGCTGATTTTCAGATGTGCAGAAGGAGTTAGCTACTCTAGAAACAATGGAAATAATTGGATTTTATTATATAGTATGAAAGGACTTACAAATGACACCAAAGAAATAGGCAAACAAAGAAGATGCCCTTTAATGTTAACTCTAAGACCAGGCAACAGACCTTAATGTGAAAATGGGTTGATCCTCAGCATTACATGCCCACATGGGACTGCTCTTTGCTTAGTGAGGTGGTATGGAATGGCCCAGTTGATTGCTTAGCTTCTGGAGTGAGACACACTTGTTCTAAATTCCAGTTCCACCACTTCTTAGCCTGAGTGACCCTGAGAGCTTAGTAAACTTCTCTAAGCCTGTAACATTTTATTATCTCACAGTTCTGAAGGGCCAGAGGTGACTCCTGAGGCACTGGCAATACTTCAGTGTTGGGGGGCCATAGAATTGTAGTGTGGAAGGTGTAGAAAGTGGAAGAGGGAGTGACACAAACTCCTTGTGCTGCAAATGAGGAAAGCGAGGTCACAAAATGTTGCTACTTGTCCAGGTCACATGTGAGAAGACTACATACAGTAGGTGTCATCTCTTTCTTTCCGTGGTTCTCAGTGTGTTCTCTTATACTACTAAAAGTTATTGTGCTCTAGTTTATGTGAGTTTTATTTCCTGATTCTTACAGTATTAAAACTTAATATTGAAAAAATTTAAAAATATACTCATGAGCACACATGCCGTTAGTGGACAGAGCAGTGATATCTCTTGCCATGCAGCCTCTGGAAAACAACTGTGTGTGCTGGTGAGAGAATAGGAATAAAAAAGTAAAAACATTTTGGTATTATTTTTAAATAATTTTGATTTCACAAAGATTATAAAGCAGTCTTTGAGTGTGCTGTGTTTACTCTATTCTTACAAGAGGATTTTACCATTTTCCAGTGGTTCCTTTTCTTATAGACTCAAGCTTTTCTGAGTCCGTTGCAGACCTGGTCAGTGGCACCAATAATATTTCTAGGGCCTAGGTTTGAGGCCTCTTCTTAGTAGGCCATAGGAGGAAAAGCTACAGTTATACATTACATTTCTTCCACATTTTCGTGGACCTACAAAATACTTCCTGTTTCCCAGTTAAGACACACTCAAGTACTTGATTGGAGTCAAATAAATTTGATCACTTTAAATGGAAACTTACAGCTTTATAAAATTTACTCAAATATAACAACAAATTGCCCTCAAAGGGACATTATATCTTTCCAAAAATGTTTAAAAGATATAGATATAGATAGATAGATAGATAGATAGATAGATAGATAGATAGAGATATTCTGGGGACTGAATCCAGGGCCTTCTCCATCCTAAGCAAGTGTTGTACTCCTGAACTATATCCCCATTCCCTAAAAAGACATTTAAAATGTATTTAACAAAGATATTGAGCACATAATTATACTATACCATAAAATGTGATAAAGATCATGAGAATCAAACACAATATCTTTTTCTTTTTTCTGTACCAGGGATCGAACTCAGGTCCTTGTGAAACACAATTTCAATGGTTATAATCAGAACACAATATATGATTCTTTGAAATAAACCATTTCTTTTATTAAGTTAGTTGCCTCAAGTAGGTCATTGTAGTAACACAAAGCTGACTTATACACAGCCCAAGGGCAGTTTCATAAAAGTATGCTAAGGCTTTGGGGATTTAGCTCAGTGGCACCACACTTGCCTTGCAAGCACAAGGTTGTGAGTTCAGTCCCCAGTACCAAAAAGTATGTTAATTCCTTTGCTCAGAGGGTGAGGTTTGGCCCCCAAATCCTAGAGTTACTTCTTAGATTCAAAATATGTAATTTAAAAAATAAGAAATTACATTGGTGTTGGGTGTGGTAGTACACACCTATAATACCAGCACTTGGGAGGCTGAGCCAGGAGGATCACTGTGAGTTCATGGCCAGCCTTGTGTTACATAATGAGTTCAAGGCCAGCCTCAACTACATAGTGAGATCCTGTCTCAAAAACTCCCCACTCCCAAAAAGAAATTACATTGGTTAGCTAATGATAAAAATAAAATATTCTTATATAAATTAAACATTTTATATATTTCTCATATTTTAATTAAAAATAACTGCTACTTATAAAATGGTTCCAGTGGGGCTGGGGATTTAGCTCAGTGGTTCTGCTGTCAGCCTCACAAGCACAAGGTCCCAAGTTCGATCCCCAGTACCAACAACAACAAAAAAGGTTCCAAAACAGCTGAATGTGATGGCACATACTTGTGATCTCAGCATTCTGGAGGCTGAGGCAGGAGGTTCATAAGTTTCAGAGCTGTCTGGGCTACATAATGAGTTCAAGGCTAGCCTAGACTACATGGAAAGACCCTGTCTCAAAGAAACAAAACAAGAACCACAAATTAGTTCCACTGGAGGAATTTCAAAAAAGGTATTCATTTTAATATTTTGGGCTGGGGATTTAGCTCAGTGGTTTCGCTGCCTGCTGTGCAAGCACAAGGACCTGAGTTCGATCCTCGGTACCAGAAAAAAAAAAGGTATTCATTTTAATATTTTAAAACATATGGCCGGGTATGGTGGTGCATGCCTGTGGTCCCAGAACTTGGGAGGCTGAGGCAGGAGGATTGCCACAAGTTTGAGATCAGCCTGGGCTACACAGTAAGTTCAAGGCCAGCCTGAATTACATAGCAAGACACTATCTCAAAAAAAAGTTAAAAATATATAGCATTATTATTTGAAATCCTTTTGTCCACTATTGGGGCTAAAGAATAATTTCCAAAAAGGGTAAAGCCATGGTTCTTATTGCAAAAATAATGGACACATATTAAAGATTTAACTCATTAGTTAATGAAGGAACCAGTAAAAAAATTTAAAATTCAAAGTGAAATCAGAAGAACACATTGGCAGGCAGGTAGGCAGAAATGCTGAACTGGGTTTGTAGATACAGACTCTTCCACAGGCAGAATCAACCATCTCCCATACAAGCCTTACTTGGGTCTCCATGAGTAGGGCCATGCTATCACTACCAGCTCCCAGGACCTGTAGTCATGAAACAGCTCAACCAATCCAGTGACAGGCAAAGCCCCCGTGGGCAGTTCCGAAGGTGCTCTGGCTGTTCTAGAGCACAAGGCCTCCACCAAAACGGTGGTCAGTGATCTTTGTAGCCCATTTACAACCTTTCACAGTTTTTCTTGATATCAGTACATTTTATCTTTCTTAGTCTTTGAAATTAAAGTGGTTGATAAATCCTTCTGTCCTTCCACTCTCTATATAGATATTGGTGAACGTACTTGGTAAATGGTTAAAATAAGACATTATTATTAATAAATTGCTTATTTCCCTGTGGCCTAACAGTGTGTCAGTGCAGCAGATTAGTGTCTGTTACAGTTGACACCTTGAATACACATAAAGCCCTTTTTCTATATGTATGATTTGTAATCTCAGTCTTCAGATCTGAGAGAAATGTCATGAAAATGATCTGAAGTTTTACAAAAAATCACTGCAGAAACCAGATCTATAATTTTTCTACCAAACTCTACCTGGACTAGAACTCTTCCCATCATCTGGCAACTCTAATTGACATTCATGTTAACATTGTAAACAAAACTTTCATTGCAACTCTCAATTTGAAGTCATCATTAGTTTTTAATTTTATACATAAGTCAATATCTAAAACTAACCCTCTGACTTTCTTTTTTCTCTAGTTTGTTTTATCACCCAGAACAAGGGGTGGACTGAGAATTAGCATACTCTCCTGTAAGCTTGCAGATCCTACTGAGGCAAGTAGGAACTTATCTGGACACGGACGTGTTTAAAATTGAGTATCATTCTAAACTCTGGAAAAGTATGATAGTTTTAACTCCTTTCAAATGAAATGCTAGCTTGAGAATTATGGATTAAATTGTATTTTGTTTAAGTGTGATAAAATGTTCTATAAATTATCACTGTTTCCTCCTGGAGTTGATTTGGGGCCAGTCTGAACACTTGTCTGAGCACACTCCTTGGAAGGCCATTTCTGCTGGTTTTGCCCTGTTTCCTCCTAAGCTAAAAAATACTTATGTAGGTTAATAAACAAGTTTAATTTACAAATGTGAATGATTTCTTAGGCTGCCTTGCTTTGTCTTGGTTCTCTGGAAAAAGATGTCTCAAGATATCTTTCCTGGTGCATGGTAGTGGCTTGTCACCTCACAGGACACGGTGAGGGTCTTCCAGAGCTGGTGGGAATAGCAGCAGTCATGGGCAAGATTGGGCAAGTGCTTTGAACTCCTCCACCAAGCTTTTTAAATCCTTTACCTCTGTGATACACATTAGAACCACTGGTGCCTGTGAAAGCTTACTAACTCTGAGTTTGCATTTATAAGGCTGAATCAGCTAGGAGGAGACCAGCTTCAAAAGCTATGTGGGTATTGCCCAAGTCCCAGGAACTCAGGATGTCTGGATGACAGCCACCTTTTGTCTTGGTCTTTGCTGCAGCAGCCCAGAGCACACTGCTTGCTCCACACCAGTGTGAACAACAACCCTCAGGTTGGCCTTGCCCCGCATCTGGAAGGCTCCACCCACCTGGGTTGGGCTACCATTTTATGAGGTGACACGGCATCCAGTACAGGACTGAAAAAAAGGAGAAAAGGTGAGTATATGAAAGTCTTATAAAGCTGGTGTTGAGAGATAAACGTCTTTAATATTTTCTCTGGCTTTTACAGTACAGTTTTGGAGGAAGTATGTAGCTTAACCCCTACAGTGTTCAAATTAAGTTAATAAGGTAGCAGAGGACCTAGTTGTGCAAAATGGGTCTGAAAAAGTGCTTTCTTCTGTTCTCCTTTGGGGAGGAGACATGGGAGAGGGGACAGGTAAGGAAGGAGAAAGAGTGGTGGTAGAGGGGTCAGATAGAGAAGTGAAAGTGCAGATTTATACCCACTGTTGATTGATCAAGAGCACATATGGCAACTCCCTAAACAGGAACCCATTTACAGAGCACAGGAGTTGGGGAAGGATACTGCCTAGGTGGTGTCAGGGGCTTCTGTACTAAGGCATGGTGCCCTGACCTCCAGCTGCAGGCCTGAATGCACCAATGTGGGCTCCTAAGCCCACAGGCCTTAGCTGCTCTGGCTGTCTCACTGCTGGCTCCACTGCAAAATAGAGGTACTCTCACTCTAGGTGCACAGGCTGAGTCTCAGTGGGATCAGCAGAGGGCTCTAAGTTACCATCTCACTGCCATAGTGACCTTATCTCACTGGTAATGAATTATGAAAGCCTCTTGCCCCTGTCATTCAAGGGACAGCCTGATTGCTTATTTCATGTGATGATATTCCAGTCTGCAGGGCTAGGTGTAAAGCCACTGAATCAAAGGTATTTCAAAAAACTTAACTTACACATTTTATGAAATGAAGATTACAAAGCAGTCATCTAAACTTCAGTTGTAGATTAGCCAGAATCCAAGCCCTCAAAAAGTAGTAAGTATCCCCACATCAATACAAAGTACACCATTTCCATTCCACTCTCCCGGAGCTTCTTTCCTCATATCAGCCTCTTTTTTTTTTTATTTTGTTTTGTTTTGTTTTTGAGACAGGGTCTTGCTATGTAGCCCAGGCTGGCCTCAAACTCACAGCAATCCTTACACCTCAGCCTTCCAAGTGCTGGGATTACATGCATGCACCACCATCCCTGGCTAGCCTCTTTTGAACTGTAAGTTTTATATTACTTTTTATAAAAAACTGAGTGACTGTCTGATTTTTCCTAATCTTCTAATAGGTTTCATGTCAATAGATTTTCCTTTCCAAATTCTACTTTGGTAAATTTATTGGTTCAATACTCTGCACACAGCGAAAACACAGTACAGTATCTACATTTTCTATCTATTACTTATTTTGAGGAATCATTTTTTTTTGCATCTAAATATGTTTATTTTAAATTTTACTTTAGTTATAGAAAAATTAGAAAATAATAGATGACAAAAGAAGAAAATCCATAATATCCCATCCCACATTTAAAAACTGATAGTACATTTCTTATAAAATATACATAACATAAAACTACCATTTTAACTATTTTTAAGTATCTAATTCAATGGCATTACTTACATCCATTAGTACTGTCCATTTCCAGACTTTTTACTTCATTCCATACTGAAACTCTGCACCAATTTATAATAAATCCCTATTCTTCCCTCCTCTCAGCCTCAGGTAGCCTCTAATATACTTTTATGTCTCTATGAATTGAATTATTCCAGGTATCTAAGGATATTTGACCTTTTGTAACTGGTTTCTTTCATTAGCATACTGTTTTTGAGATTCATCTATCTTGTAGGTAGGTGGATTGCTTTAAATGGATTGACCACATTTTGTTTATTCATTTCCTGATGACATTTGGGTTTTTTTCCAGGCTCTTGTCTAATAAGAATAATGGTGCTCTGAGAGGGGCTGCAGTGGCATACACCTGTAGTCCCACCTACTCAGGAGGCTAAGCCAGAAGGGTTCCTTGAGCCCAGGAATTTTAAGCCAGGTTGGGTAACACATCTGTACAACATTTTATACTTTTGTATGTCTTTTCTGACTTTATAGCCCCCATCTATCCACCCATCTATGTTGAAACATATAATTCACAAATTATATTATCATAATTATAAACATAATTTACAAATAGTTTATATTATAACCTGCTTTTACACTTAATTTATGGCATTTTCCACATCATTAAATATTTTACATAATTAATGGCTGCATATCATTTCATTATATGAGTACAGAACAGTGAATATAATCTGTCCAATACCACTGGACATTTAAGATGCTTTCCCTTTTTTGCTTTTTTTTTTCTTCGGTACCAGGGATCAAACTCAGGACCTTGCACTTGTGAGGCAGGTGTGGCACCACTGAATTAAATCTCTGGCCCCCTTTTTTTGTGTGTGATACTTGATTTGTACAAGTATTATTTTTATTCCTTATTTCACAGATGGGATATGAAGGCCCAGCTAAAGTTAGAACTGGAGGGCCAGGGATTTAGCTCAGTGGTTTCGACGCCTACTGCACAAGTGCAAGGACCCGAGTTCAATCGTTCAATCCCTGGTACCAAAAATAATAATAATAATAATAATAAAGTTAGAACTGGAGGTTGCTGAGTCAGGGGGTTCTATAGCTGCAGGTTCAAGCTGATCTGCTGTATCCAGGCTGGCTTTCAGCCCTGAGTGTCTCCATTTGGGGTTCATAACAAGATCAAAATTCTCATAGTAATTGTTAAAACCCAGGTTAATTTATATAAAGAGCTTAGACCAAATACTTAGTCCATTATCAACAAACATCAGGGGTTTTTTGGTTTTTTTGTAATTTTTTTTTTTTTTTTTTTTTGGTACCGGGGATCAAACTCGGGTCCTTGCACTTGCACAGCAGGCGTCGAAACCACTGAGCTAAATCCCTGGCCCCAACATCAGGTTTTTTAAAATTTATTTTATTGGTACTCTTTTGAAATACATAATGATCACATTCATCATAGGGAATTTGTACCCATATATCTTTTTTCCTCATTCCTCTCCCCACCCTTCAAACCTTCTTCCCCTCATTTACAAAAGCTTTGTTTCCATTTTTTTCCTTCTATAAACATCAGTTATTGTAAATGTTGAAGCTCAGCATTTTTGTTGAACTTCATGCTTGGTAATTTTTGTCAGAATTCTGTAGTTTGAGTTTTTTCTAATATATCATTATAATTACTTTTCGCTTTCCTTTTAAGATATATGAAGGCTTTAGCATACCTAGTTGTTTAAGTGTATTGAAAGAGATATAAAACGAACTTGACACGAGAGATACTACAATTTACACAAAGATGTGTCAAATAGTCTTGATAAAAATGACTGATGTTGACCTCACTATTAAGGAGGTGGAAATTAAAATGACCCTAGCCATGCTATTCAGGCTATGGCTAGGGTGGTGGGGTTGAGGGAGCACTCTCAAACACATTTAATCAAGTACAATTTGGTAATGTATATCCTTTTTTCCTCAACAATTTTGCAAAATGTATCAGAAATTTAAAGGACAAAGCAGTTAATTAGTTTCACTTCCCTGACTTACTAAGGAAATTAACAGTACCCAATCCTATTGTCTGATTTTTGCCTCCTTGTTTCTAAGAGTGAAGCTTTGGATGCTGTGTACCCTGTGGGGGATGTTGGGCCCTACACCCAGACAGCCCTTGTAGGTTCAACTGATCTCCCAGCTTTTGTGAGGGTACAAGTGTTGCCTGTGTGGGTCATGGGAAGGACAATGTGGGGAGTATTTTTCCAGTGCTCTCTGTGGGATCACCAGGAGGCCAAGTGCCATTCCTCTTTTTTCCTAGCTCCTTGCCTTTTTTGCTTCCGAGAGCACCCCTTCCACAAATGTCTCCATCTTTGGTCTGCTTCTGGGGCATATGAACCAAGATATAGCCACTAAAAAATGATATATGTATACCCATATTAACTGATCTGAGAGATGTTCATAATACACTGAGTAGATGTATAATGGATGTTCTATGTGTACATGTATATATTGTGGTATTGAGGTTGAACCCAAGGCCTTTGCACTGAGCTACAGACCCAGCTGTTCATTTTGTTTTGTTTTGTTTTTTTGAGATAGGGTTTTGGCTATGTAGTTTAGGTTGGCCTTGAACTCTGTATGGAGCCCAGACTGGCTTCCAACTCATGGCAATCCTTTTGCCTTGGCCTCCTAAGTGCCCGGATTACAGGTATGCACCACTATGCCTGCTTTTTTTTTTCTTTTTAATCTTTTATTTTGAGACAGGGCCTAAGTTGCCCAGGCTGGGCCTGAATTTGTGATCCTTCTGCCTCAGCCTCCTAAAGTGCTGGAATTACAGACCTGTGCCACTATGCCTCGCTGCTCATTATAAAATAGATCCCCGACAAACGCACACACATAAAACCCCTCTATCCACTAATATAATATGGAGTTATTAAGTGTGATTAACGAATGGCAATTGTTGAATCTAGTGAAAAGTATTTGGATTTCATTGTACTAATCTTTCAATTTTTTCATAGGTTTAAATTTATTCAAAGTAAACTAGAGAAAAATATATCTCTGGGCACTAGGATTACTTTAGCAACCTCAGGAACTGTGGGAATTGGCCTGTTTTTGAATTTTGTATCCAAGGACTTTGTGTGCTACACTTCCAATGCTGGTATCAAATGTTTCTGACAAAGCTTGCTCTACCACCTGGTGGACACTGACCTCTGGGGCACTACACACTCTGGGTGCTGTCATATGCTTTCTCCTGGGGCTACATGTAAGCACTGCTTTTACCTTATACCTTCAGCTTGCTTAATTAAATGGTCTATCAGCTTGGACATATCTCAGCTGAACTTTGTACCTGGCTAACTAGATTAACAGTGTATTTTCAATGTGATCCAACTTTTCCACTTAGGGGAAACTAGCCAAAGGAATTAACAAATGTGCTGATTCTACTAGGAAATAATCAGACAATCCCAATGAACAAAACTGGACTGACCTCAGGATCTTACATAATCAATGAAAACAATACTGCATATATGACAGATATGAAAAGGACAGTCAATGTACAGTGCAAAAAGCAAGTTAGAAAATTGTATGATGTGGGCAAATCTAAAAAAATTACACCCACAGATTTGGAATATAAAAACGTTTAACTTTGACAGAGCAAATGGAATTTTAGGTTTTTGTCCTTTTTGCTTATCTGTATTTCCTGATTCATCTGTAATAAAAGTCTCACTAAAAAAAAAAATCATTAAAAGGCTGTGGGCCAGGGATTTAGCTCAGTGGTGCTGCCATCTGCCTCACAAGTGCAAGGTCCTGAGTTTGATCCCTGGTACCAAAAAAAAAAATGCTTAGTGTGGTTTTGCACATCTGTGATCCCAGAACTTGGGAGGCAGGGGCACAGGACTGTCACAAGTTCAAGGCCAGCCTAAACTACATAGAGACCTTATCTTTAAAAAAGAAAAAATCATTAAAAGATAAAATACACAAATTATGGAACTTCCTTATAATAAAAACTTGAACATGGGATTATATAACACCTGAACATTTAAATCTTCTTACATATCTATTTACAAAATGCAACCTGCATTGTGGCCAAGACTTCAGGTTCTAGGCTTGGGACAGATAGGCTACATCTTGACTCTGTCTCAGAACCTTAGGCAGGCTTCCTAGACTTTGACTCTGTCTTCATCTATGTAAGGGAGATAGTAGCAATATCAACCTCACAGCTTTGTTGAGGGTCACATATGTGGAAACATAACAAACTATACTTGGCACAATGTCTAGCAGTATTGAGTGCCTGATAGATTATTAGTAAGATGTTCTGCAAAGGACCAGAAGATGTCTGCTGCATACATTTGACTGCAGGTAAATCTTGTCTAAGCCTAGAGGACTCCACTGGCCCCTCTGACAGCTATTCTGGGCATACTGCCTTGGTTTCAAAAGGGTGCAAACAAAAGCAAAAGCAGCACTCCCAGGCCATTCAACTTCCTGGAACCTTCTCCAGTTGGGAGGTGGAGGTGAAGGTGGTGGTGAACTCTTTAAACAGAGCACAAAGAAAAAAAAACCCAAAAAAACAGAGCACAAAGCCAAGGAAGCCAAAGGTCAAAGACCAAAGTCTGACACCCCACAAGGAAGAAGTATCCCTGCTGGCATCTACTGGGAAAAGAAAGTACTGTATACTTTTAAGACACACAAAAGGAAGCTATTTATTTGGAAAATAATATATTCAAAATCATCTCCCAAATTCAATATACAGGCCAGGACAGATACTCTTAAGTAACCAGGAAAGGCCTTAAACCAACTGTTCATTTAACAAAACTTGAACTGATTATGTAGTGTTTTTCCCTATTTTCCTGAAATTAATCCCATTAATTTAATGGGTCTAGGATGGGCCAGTAATTTGGAATTTATTTTTATAAATATCCCTAGATGACTATCAAGTCCAAGGAAATTTGGAAAACACTGACATAGAACATAACTTTTAGTTTCCTTTGGAGATTTGTCTTGAACCACTGATCCCAGAATAACTCACTAAAAACTCTCAGTTCAGTTTTAGAGAAGAAAACTTAAAACTTTGAAGGTTTGGTTCCATACATTCTCTTCCTAGGATGCATCACAAATCCTTTGTTTTGGTTGTTCCCATTTCTGTCCCAGCTCTTCCAGAACATGTTTTTCCTGAAGGGTCTATTTTCCGTGATTGAAGATTAACAATTCAATCAAATCATTCTGTACAAGTGTTTTCTACTGAAAGATTGTCATATTTAATAACCTCTGCATGCTTCTGTCTTGCTCCCTTCTCTCTTGACATTTAAGAAGTCAGGGCATCTTGTACTGACTCAATATTCTGACTTTCCACCTTAAACCTCATACTGATCACCCCGTCTATGCCAGCCTCCATCTCATCGTTTTCTTTAACTGGCCCAACTCCCTTTGGCGACCCTGTCAAGATAAGGTCTCCTTCTTCCAAGGTTATTATCTTAGAAACATAGCTGATGATGTAGGGGATGGAAAAGATCATAGAGGATGTCTCGCCCTCCTGCCTGAGTTCGCCATTGACCTTGAGCCACAGTCTCAGGGCGTGAGGGTCAGGGATCTTCTCTTTGGGTACGAAGGCGCTGACCGGGCAGGACGACGTGAAGCTTTTGGCCAGGGTCCAGGGCAGTCCTTTTTTCTTGCACTCGTCCTGCACGTCCCTGGCGGTCATGTCCAGACATAGGGCGTACCCGGCCACATAGTCCGTGGCGGCGGCCTCCGGGACAGCGCGGGCGCGCCGGCCCATAATCACACCCAGCTCCAGCTCGTGATGCAGGACGCGGCAGTAGGAGGGTACCAGCACCGGCGTGCCCTCGGGCGCGTACGCGGTGGATGGCTTCAGGAAGATAACGGGCTCTCGGAGCACTGTGCTGCCCATCTCCCGGACGTGGTCCGCATAGTTTCTCCCCACACAGACGATGTTCTTACCCCATTCCCAGAAGCGGGACAACGGCCTAGAGCCTGCCATGGCGCAGTCCTGGGTCACGTGGTCACCCCTTCCCTCGCCTACGGCAACCCAGAGAGGACGAGCTGCTTCCGAACGCTGTCTCGTCAGCGACTGCCCGTCCTACCTTTAGGGGCTCCTGGGTGGTGCTGTACGCTAGCTGCTTCGGAACGCCAGCCCCGGCCCGGAGAAATACTGAAGTTCCCGTGGACCTCCCCCTCAACTTCGCCCCACGGTCCCAGACTCGGCTCCAGGCCCGCTGTCCGGGGAAGGAGGTGGGGTTTCGTTGGACTGGAACGCAGTGATTGGCTGGGAGTGGTACTGGGCGGGGCGAGAAGGCGGTGGAGCGCTAGTTGGCTGGAGGTAATGATGGGCGGGCGCTGGCTCACTGGGGGCGGTGCTGGGCGGGCACTGGTTGATTGGGGGCGGTGCTAGGCGGGCGCTGATTGGCTGTGGCGGCCGACGCCCGTGTCTCTACCAGATGCCCGGCAGTGTCGCCCCGCGGGTCATGGTGTACGGCCGTGGGCTACTCTGCCTCCGGAGCCTCGCCGCGCTAGGAGCTGCCTGCGCGCGCCGCGGCTTGGGTAGGTGCGCCAGGGCACTGCCGGGCATCGGTTGAGTGCGCCGACGCCGTCTCCTGGGCGCAGGAGCCGACCGCCGTCGGGCCTGGCGAGGAACGGGGCCGCGGAGAGGTCGGCGGGCGGGTGGGCACCTGGTCCCTTCTCTTGCGGCCCCAGCCTTTGCGGTAACAGCGAGTCACCGCGCCCGGAAGCTGGCAACCCCGAGCCCGGCCCTTTCCCGAATTTCGCTGAAAGCAGTCACGGTTCTGGAGTGCGTGACACACCCTTGCTGAGGAAAGAGCCAGCTTGTTGAGGTTCCCCAGAACTACAGGCCTTTGCATTAGGGACACCCTTCAGTGTCGCAGCTGAAAGCTTTTCCATCAGGAGCCAGGCAGAGGGTCCATGCAGGCCTGGACTCTCATCCCAGGGAGCCCTCAGCTCAGTGTTTGGTGCTGCAATCTGCCCAGAGAGGTAGGGCCATGAAACGTCTTGATTTTTAAAGTATGTTGTGGGCCAAGCAAAACATGTCTGTGGGCTTGGCCTAGACTGCAGGCTACAGGTCTGTGACCTCTGCTTATGCAAAACACCCTGGTACCAAACCACTGAGCTGGGTTTTCCAGGCCGTGCCCAAGTGCGTATTTGTAGAAAAGGAATAAGATTTCTAGTGGCATCAGGTCAATTCCTTCTTTAGAAATCAATGCATCTTCTTTAGGTTGTTCTGGTGCCTTGGGTAGGTTGAGCACTGGTTATAAATCTTTTCCTCCACCTGAGCAGTGTTTGTAATGTCCTAATAGAAAACAAACCATGGAGCAGCACCTTATTAAGGGGGCACTTTCACACTCACTGAGTCCTATTTTCACTCTCTGTCTTCTGTGGGGTGGATACTACTGGGGCTTAGGGAAAACCTGATCATACAGAAATGTTGATTATGCTGAGCTTAAATGTCAACCAGTTTGTCAAAAAGAATTGAGGGGCTGGGAACATGGCTCAGTGGTAGAGTGCTTGCCTAGTACTCATAAGCCCCTGAATTCAATCCTCAGAAACACACACACACACACACACAAGAAAGTACAATTTGGGCTTGTTTTCCTGGCCATAACAGAGTTCATCCCACATTTAGACAGCCCCTGGAGGCATTGTCTTCCAGCAGGTCAATGCTGCCACTTTCTAGATCCCTTTTGGGAAACACCCCCAGCCTGGCACCTGACCTGGAATTTCACTGTCTTCTGCCACCTTGTGTGATTGAACTCAGGGCCTTCAAACTGAGCTTCATACCCGGCCCCTTTTTAAAATTTAGGGTCTTCCTAAGTTGCCCAGGCTGGGCTCAAATTTGTGATGCTTCCACTTAGCATCTCACAGTTCTGGGATTATAGGTGTTCATCACTTCTCTGGCTTTTTTTCTCCCTTTAAAGCTAAGACTCGTGTTGTTGGGTTTTTAGATTAAATAGGAGTATTTTTAGATTGAATAGGAGTTTCACTGGTGAGAATATTTTGGCATCTGCCCACTGGGTGGAGGATGCTTTTGTTCCTCAGGCACTCACATCTCCCCACCTCCTGGCCACCCAGGCAGAGGCCTTTCACTCTCATGGGTGGTGGTTTGGTACCCTCCACTCTTGAATCCTAAGCAGTGGTGGCCAACTCAGATTTCCCAGTGGTCTGTGCTTGACCCATTTCAAATGTCTGCCATTCAGGGGCAAATACTATTTTCTCCTGTGGCTGGAGGCTGAGAAGGGCTATGAATAACTATGCAGGACTCAGGTATGTCAGCCCAGAAGTGACCTGCTGTGCTCAAGAATAAACAGCCCAGCTCTGGCACCTTCTCCCAGTACCACAAAGGTCCCCTCAATAATGGTTTGCATCATGCTAAAGCTGGCAGTTCTGTCCTTTCAGGACCCTTGAGAAATAAAAATTTTAAGTCTGAGACAGCTGGTTTCAACGAATGAGAGCATGAGTCATTTTCTACACTTTCCTTATGGATGTGGTGAAACCAGGATATTCTCTGTTAGAAAAATCAAGCTTGGTGCTGGAAGATGTGGCTCCTTTGAATTTTAATTTCTGGCCACTGACTTGAGGCTACATCCTGTGTCCTCAGGCCCAGCTCTCCTGGGAATCCTCCTACATCACACAGATTTAAGGAAGAGTGTGACTGTGAAACAAGGCGCCATGAAGATTGAACTACTACCTGCCCTGACTGACAACTACATGTACTTGCTCATCGATGAGGATACCCAGGAGGCTGCCATCGTGGACCCAGTGCAACCCCAGAAGGTGAGAGTCTCTGCCTAGACCCCTGTGCCTTGTCACCCGGCACCATGTCTTCCTCCCCATAGGTTACATTTGTATTGTCCTTGCAGCTCTGTTAAACCTA
The DNA here is from genome assembly GCF_000247695.1 of Heterocephalus glaber. The sequence goes on from NW_004624913.1 coordinate 437,005, forward strand.
AGTGGAGACCAATCTATTTAGTTTTTGGAGAACAAACTGGTGTCCTTCTGGTACTGTCCAGCCACTCTGTTAAGGGAGCCCTTGAAGGGGTGGTGAAGACCATAGCCCTCATGGGGCAAACATAATGCTGGCCTTTGGACCCTGTGCCTAGACTCTCATGAGTCCTTAGACTTGGCTCTTCATCCAGGCTTTTGCCTCAGTGCTGACCTCAGAGCTGGATGGGCTTGGAGAGGTCCTGATGGAACTAAGCCACCAAGTTGAACAAGAGGGAAAAAGGCCACCTTCCCTCTGCTGTCCCAGAGTGGGGCCAGGGAGCAGGGGTAGGTTAAGGGCCAGGAGTGTGACAGATCTTTGTTCTGCTTTCCCTGTGGCCACAGGTTGTAGAAACGGTGAAGAAGCATGGTGTGAAGCTGACCACAGTGCTCACCACCCACCACCACTGGTAACTGCTGGGTCCCAGGCTGGCCTCTGGTTCTGGAGGCTCTTGGGGGTGCGCAAGGGTCTGTCCCTCACCTGGGGAGGGGCAGAGGCCTGGCTCGTAGTGTGTATCAGGGAGGGCCCTCTGTCCTTAGGTTTGTGGGCCTCTGAGGCTCTGACACCAGGGCCCTGAGTATGGGGTCTGCTAAACAGCCACTTCCTGGGGAGATGCATGTGACCTGCAAAGAGGGGAAAGGGCAGGGCAGTGTCTTCAGTGTTGCTTCCCCTGCTGTCCCATTGGAGCCTGGCTTTTTGGGCCATGGGAGGACCCCCAGCAGCTGCCTCTCACATCTTCTGGGCTTCTGATATGGGACATTGGCCTCCATGTTGGGGAAAAAGAGCCTAAACATCAGTTTTTTGGTTTTTTTGAATAAGCAGCCATCTTTCTAGAGTTTGTCTTTTTCCTATGTTTAAAAAAATATATTTGAGGGCCGGGAATTTAGCTCAGTGATTCTTGCGCCTGCCTTGCAAGTGCAAGGTCCGGAGTTCGATCCCTGGTACCCCGCCCCGCAAAAATAGAAAATTAAAGGATGAGAGAAGAGCTCCTGTTTTTGGAGTAGAGTTGCCTTCTCAAAGCCTTCCTTTTGCCCTTTTGAAACTTTTGAGGCTCTTCAAAGGTAAAAGTGTTTATCTGACCCTTAATTGTCTTTATCAAATGATGGGTGAGGACAGCCTTTGGCTTTCTCCGCCAAGACAGCTCAGTGCAGGGGTGAGCTGCCAGTGCTTCCATGGATGCAAGTGAAGCTCAGACAGCACAGCTGAGATGGTCTTTGGTATTGGTTAGTTGGGCCCTGTGGCCAGGCCTCTGAGGTTCTGAGCCATATCCTCCCAACCTTAGGGACATAGCCCCAGTGACCTCCTTCTTGTAGCTGTTCTTTTAAAAAATCCACTAAGGCCCACCTGCTGTGGTGCCCTGTCTCTGGTGTTCCTGATGGGAGCTTTTCACACTTTTCTTGGCTTCTCTCCTCTTGCTAAGTAGCCCCAGTCCAGGTGCCTCTTTCCTGATACTTTGATGAATTTTGTTTTTTTTTCCCAGCAGCATCTTGTGTCTGTGAGAGACCAAGCCCTGGACTAAGCTCCTGGGTTAAGCCTGGCCTCCTATGATGAGCTGTGTTATTTTTATTTTTGGTGGTTAGCATTATAAAAGATCAGTGATGACAAAACAAAATAAAAGGACAAAAAACTAACCAAAAAAAGCAGCAGCAACAACAAAATCAGTGATGAGTGGGCTGGGGATTTAGCTCAGTGGCGCTGTGCCTGCCTGGCAAGCGCAAGGTCCTGAGTTCAATCCCCTGTGCCAAAAAAATCAGTAATGAGTGAGAGCAAGGTGATGGTGCCTCCTTGTGTAACAGGCCTCTTCCTTGGGGCAGAGGGTAGGGCATCGAGCTCACCCTACTGCCCTGGGCCCCTGACGTGTAGAGGGAGGTATCTTGTATGGTCACTGGACTCCACCTGAGGTGTGGTATCACACACACAGGAATCAATGTGGGAATACTGACTGCTGTACTGACAGGAAGTAGATGTTCCCTGGTATTTGGCCTGAACTGAATCCCTGAAATGGAGCCTGCAAGTGTGGGGGCCACCCAGCCTAGCCAGGCTGGAAGTGGATTACCATTCAGAGGGCTCCTGGTGATTCCTACTTGCCTGGGATGATCTAAGTGTGGGCAGTTTGCTTCCTCTGCTCCAGAAAACAGCAATAACACAGTAGGGAGGTGCCTCACTCAAAACTGAGTATCAGAGATTATTGTTTTCATCTGAGCCAAATGACAGATACGAAGCTTTTCCTGTGTTGGAAGATGTGTTTCTACTTCTTTTTTTTTTGGTACTGGGGATTGAACTCGGGTTCTTGCACCTACGGGGCAGGTGGCGGAACCACTAAGTTAAATCCCTGGCCCTAGATGTGTTTCTACTTCTGAGGAACATAGTGGGCAAAATAAAAACTCCATTTGGTCGGGGTTTACAGGGAAGTGAGCAGTCCTCTTTCATCCAGTGGGTTAGCCCATGTCTCCTGTTTGACTTCTAGGGACCATGCTGGTGGGAATGAGAAGCTGGTCAAGCTGGAGCCAGGGCTAAAGGTGTATGGTGGTGATGACCGAATCGGGGCCTTGACTCACAAAGTCACACACCTGTCTACACTGCAGGTAGGGAGTGAGCCAACAGAAGAAAGGATTCCAGGGTGGCCCTACCTGGACCCTAGGCCCAGGGCAAAGTTTGGGGAGGGGACAGAGTGAGAGCCCTTCACTTCAGGAGCTCCCTCTCGGTGGTGGTTTGGCAGTCTTTTCCATCTAGTACATAGCAAGAAAATGAGTGTGCAAAGTGTGACTGGATGTCGGGAGGCCATGGTGCTCTCTCTGAGTGGACAAGGAAATTGTTGTGTGTTTTTTTGCCAATGCTAGGGATAGAACCCAGGGCACTTGGATTGAGGTACATCCCTAGACCTTTCTAAATTTTTTTATTTTGAAACAGAGATGTTAAGTTGCCTAGGCTAGGCTTAAAGTCCTGCCTCAGCCTCCCAGAGTGCTGGGATACAGGGTCAGGCTGGACTAGGGAATTTACAGAAGGATTGTGGGGTTATATTTACTTCCTGGATGTCATGGTGGTGGGATTATACTGAGAGATATATGTAGGAAATGCAGCAGGAATATTTGGCCAGATCTGTCAGGATGTGAACAGCACTCGTATGCTTTTGTGGAAAGTGTAATACATTTGAGGAATCGCAGTGAGAACTGCCATGGTGTCTGTCTTGCAGCGTCTGCTCTGTCATAGGTTTGGATTCTAAAGTGAGGAATTGCAGAGGTGGGTCAGAGAAAGAGCTGACTTTCCGGACAAGATGCCTGATTTAGATTTGGCTATTTTGAAGAGTAAACAAAATAAGATCCTTTGGTTTTGATCCTTGACCAAACCACCTGGAGTTGTCCCTGTACCTGGGGCTGCACCCAAGGAGGGAGCCCCATAGCCACCTTTTCCCTGCCCAGAGCTCCTCCTTGTCTTGGGTGTTTCTACAGGTGTCTGTGGGCCCGGAAGGCTAGATGCTCGGATGGGGAGAGTTTGTATGGAACCAGCAGTGCCACCTGCCTGTGAGGCCAAGAAAGGCACCCACTTGTCAGGGCTCATGCCAACCCCTCCTTCATTTCAGGTGGGGTCTCTCAACATCAAATGCCTGTCAACACCATGCCACACTTCAGGACACATCTGTTACTTTGTGAGCAAGCCCGGTGGTTCAGAGCCCCCTGCTGTGTTCACAGGTGAGTGTACCAGGGTGTAGGAGCCAGGTGGTCCTTGTGAAGTCCTCATGGCTCATGGTCTGGAATGCCTGCACAGAGAAGCAACTTTTCCTACCAGGAGAACCATAGCCCTAAGCCTAGGTCTCAGCTTCAGGCACATTCTAGCCTGTCAGCAGGTAGGGCAGGGGAGTCAGGACACCCCTTGAGCCCTCAGGATGTCATAGCTGCTGCTGTATGCCTTCGGGGACACCCTCCCACCCCTCCAGCTGCAGACAGATGGCCTTGCCTGAGCAAGGGGCCTGGCCAAGGGAGACTTCTGGGTGCCAAGTGCTCTTCCCACATACCCCCTGAGACCTCTGTGAGCCAAGCTCGGTGCAGCACAAGGCGATACCCCAGCCCCAGTCCTCTTGTCCTACTTGCAGTGATCTGCAGAGCCAGAAACCCCATGGGCCAGTTGATGGTTGAGAGAGTTTGGGAGCTGCTGTCGTGGCTGTGACTGTCACTGAGCTTTGTGGGACCCTGGGTGGTGTGTGTGCTACAGATCCTCGGGACACAAAGAGGTATATCTAGAAATCTCAGGAATCTCTCCTTTTTGAAAGAAATCAAAATAATATTGATGCTGATGTGCAGGTGGACAAGTAGGCGCCAGAACAAGGGTAGAGGGGCAGGCCTGCTGTTCAGTTTCATGAGGGACTGTGGTGCTAACACGAGTTTTGCAGGGACTTAGGTCACATGTTGGTTTAGAGAGACTGGCTGAGTGTGTCTGGGGTTCTTCTGGGAAATGGGATATGGCCAGGCTAGAGGGGAGGTCCCAGTGGTGTGGGGCACAGATGTGACTAGGTAACCAGGATGATGTGAGCCTGAATGAAATGCTTAGTGTGTGGATGGGGTTCTGTAGCTTTTTTTTTCTTTTTTTTGAGGCAGAATCTCACTGTGTAGTTCAGGCTGGCCTTGAACCCAGGGTGGCCTCGAACTTGTGGCGATCCTCCTGCCTCAGTCTCCTGAGAGCTGGGATTACAGGCATGTGTCTCTACTACCAGCAAGTCTGTAGCTTTTCTGTAAAACTAAAATTATTGCACAACCTGTGCTTATTTTTATTTTATTATATTTTTTCATACCGGGTCCTTGCGCTTGCACAGCAGGCGGTGAAACCACTGAGCTAAATCCCCGGGCCCCCTGTGCTTATTTTTAAATATAGTTATAGGGACTTTCCTTTTCTTCAGGGCAGTAGCATATGATGTTGGCTGGGGACCATGGGCCCATGTCAGGTTCTGGGTCTGCTTTTCCCCCCTCAGAGCAGAGAGGTTCTACCTTATCAGATGGTGGCCTGGAGGAGAACTTGGCCAGTGCCTACATTTTTGCTATGGCCAGTGACATTGGGTGGGATCTCCCTGAACTGCAGTTGTTGCTGTGGCAAAATGGTGACACCTGGGTGGCCCTTACCATGTGACCCTCAAGATTAGGTAAGCAGATGTGGAGTCAGCCCAAACTTGCGTGGCTGGGTGCCACTCAAAGGCCTTTGCCTGTCCTGTCAGCCAGCCCAGGATTGTCACAGGTTCAGGGAACCATAGCAGAAGGTCATGCTGGCCTTGGGAGGGGCCTACACAGTCCAGGGCTTTGAATTTGGAGGTGCCATGGAGAGTGACTGCTGTGGGACACTGACCTGATTGTTTTGTGCTTGTTACTGTTGTATGCGGTGCAGCAGCTGGCAGTGTGACTTTCATAATGATCCTGTGCAAATTGACAGTGTCCACCAGGGTGAAGTTCAGGTGTCTGGCCTTGGCAGTGAGGTCTGATGGTGGGAAATGGATTGTCCAGCAGGACCCACCCAGCATAACCCAGGGCGTCCAGCTGAGCTGAGGGAGAGCAGAGGTGGAGGAGGTGACAGACCAGAGAAGGGCGTGGTAGGAGGGACTAGTTTTCCTGTAGCTGCAGTGGAGGATAAGGCATTCAGGATGAGATGGGCAGGCAGGGTGGGGCCTGAGGGACAGGAGCAGCCAGGGTGGAGTCTGCATATGGGAAGGATCGAATTTAGGACCTCATGGCAGTGGGGGCAAGACAGGGCCCGGGAGCAGTGCAGCTGGCCAGGAAAGGGGAGGCTGAAGTGGATGCTAACCATGGTGCCCAGTGAGGCAGGCCAGAGTGAAGAGTCCTAGAGTATGTAGGGATGGGCCCAGAAGGCTGAAATGGAGGCCAGGGCAGTGCAAGGCCTGCAGCGGGGTGGACACCTTAGGTGCTCCCAGCAGCAAAGGGCAGGCCCAGCCAGAACCTGGAGGGAAAAGGCTGGGAGGGCTTCCAGGTGGGTGGAGAATGGGAAGATTTGTGAGGTAGGCCTGGGGGCTGTGAGAATGGGGTTAGGTTGACCTTGGTTTCAGGCCTGAGTAGCTGGATAACATCCATGGCACTGTATGAGACCTGAGGTAGAAGGTGCTTGTATGTGTCTGGGTGGACACAGACAGTAGTCAGTGAACTCATTGCTCCAGCTGCAATGCCAGAAGCTGTGGCCAGGTTCCCTGGTCTCGAGCCTTAGCCAGCTGCTCAGGTGGCTCCATTGCATAGGTGCTGGTGTTTTCCAGGTGACACCCTGTTTGTGGCTGGCTGTGGGAAGTTCTTCGAAGGGACTGCGGATGAGATGTACAAGGCACTGATCCAGGTCTTGGGTCGGCTCCCTCCAGAGACGGTGGGTTGCACCCCCTGGTCTGTGGGGTCCCACTCTGTGTGGAGCATCCCCATCCCCTGGGGCCATCCTTGGGAGGCCAGGTGAACTACACAGCTGCACATACCCCAGGCCCCTGGTAAAGGCCTCACCTGGAGCTGGGAGAGGAAGCAGGCTGAGATGGCTCTTTATATGATTTTATTGATATTTAACATATGTTCAAGCATGTCCAGTCCTAAGGGATGGCCCCGTGGGTATCCACTAGCTGTACTCACCCCATGAGGTACCCAGGTCAGGGCAAGGACATAAGCCAGCCCAGAGCCCTCAGGGCCTCCCTAGGAATTTCCAACCCCATGAAACTCATGTCCTGGCTCTTTCTCCAGAGAGTCTACTGTGGCCATGAGTACACCATCAACAACCTCAAGTTTGCACGCCATGTGGAACCCAACAACACTGCCATTCAGGAGAAACTTGCCTGGGCTAAGGTGAGTAGGTGCCACAGCTAGGGCATGTCATGGCACCGTTACTTCCCAAGGGCCTTGCTGTACAAGGGTCTGGGTGCTATCGCCCACAGTTCTGTCTGTAGAGTGGGTGGAAGTGTGTCACTGCCAGCCTGATGCCACTTAGCTGCTCTGACTCACTGAGTCCGCTGGGGGACTGTGTTTCTGCATTTTTAACAAGCACCAAGGCTAAGCTGCAGATTCTGGCTGGTTTCCCACACTCTGAGCAGTGGCGTTGGTGGAGACTGTATGGGGAAGCCATCTCTATTATATAATCATATGGTTTTACTTTAAAAATCTTTTTATGGTGGGTTACACTGATCAGTTTCCAAATGTTAAACAAGCCTTCTTTCTAGTTAAACTTGGTCATGGTATATTACTTTTTTACATATTGCTAGTTTTCTATTTTTATGTCTTTATTCATAAGACATATTGTTCCATAGTTTTATTTTATTTTATTTTGGTACAAGGAATCGAACTCGGGTCCTTGCTTGTGAGGCAGGTGGTGGAACCACTGAGCTAAATCCCCGGCCCTATAGTTTTATTTTCTTAAACATCTATGTTCACTTTTGATATCAGCATAATGCTGACCTCAAGAGTTGAAAAGTTTTCTCCTACTTTTGGAAAGAGTTTTTTTTTTTTTTTCCTGAGACAGGGTCTTGATATATGATTCAGAGTGGCCTTGAACTCACTATGTAGTCCAGGTTGGCCTCAAATTTGAGGCAATCCTCTTTGGAAGAGTCAGATCTCTTCCCTCAGAGGTGGAGGGAGATGTAGGAAGAGGGAGAAAATTGCAGGATGCACAGGGAATGTCACAAAACAGTCTAGGATTGTTTTTCCTAGAAGGGACAGAGCAAAGACTAGTGATCAACCTTGACTGAGACCCCCTCCAGATCCCCTCCTTGGTGCGCCTCTAGTGGCTGCAGGGACACTACTTGGTGCTGCACTCCAGAGTAGAAAGTATGGGACCCACCTGGGTCCTCCTCTCTCCCAGGTCAGGGCAGCTCAGAAGTGAGGCATCTGGAGAGGAGGAGGTGACAGACAAGTGCCCTTGGGTTCCACAAGCCTTTCTGGGGGACTTCCTGAGTCCTGGTCCCCTGAGAGCTGGCAGGGACAGAGCTTGGCCTTTCCTGTGCTGAGAGTGAGCCCACCTCCCTCCCGGTGGGCTATCACCCACATGCTTTCTTCCTTTTAAACATGAAGAGAAAGCTCCTCCTACCCTTCCCTCCTTTCTAGCACTGACAGGAGGGAGGCACAGTGGTTGCAGCAGCCTCTGTGGGTGGTTTCCTGCCCACCCTGTTCTCCATAAGCAGGAGAGACCTGGCTTCACTGGGGGAGTGCGAGTTGGGGACCCACTATGCTGACCCTCTGCTGGCTCTACCCTCTCGGTTGGATTGTGAAGATCATTAAGAGGTATTTAAAATGACGTCTCCATGTGACAGTGTTCTGTCTTGCAGGAGAAGTATGCCAATGGGGAGCCCACGGTGCCATCCACGCTTGCAGAGGAGTTCACTTACAACCCCTTCATGCGCGTGAGGTGAGGGGCCCCTGTGGCCACTTGCGCTGCTTACACCCCAAGCAAAGAGCTAAACCATGTCCAAGCTCCCAGGTGGGTAGGTCTGACCTTCATCCCTAAATGAGAGGAACACTTTTGGTGCCTTGGCAAGGATCTGGAGTCCCTCTGTCCCTGGGGCTCTAGGACCTGCAAGCAGGGACCCTGAGGCTCTGGGCCCTGGGTGGTGCAGAACCACGTGGAGTCCATGGCTTCCCACCTTCTGCCCTGCTGGAAGGACCTGGCTCAGGCTTTCAGGTCTCACACAGTAGAGACAACCCCTGGCCAGCTTGCTCTGTGACAGTGTCCTGTGTGCTATGTGCCTGCACCTGCCTTTCTTCTCACCTCCTCAGGGAGAAGTCGGTGCAGCAGCATGCAGGTGAGGTGGACCCTGTGACCACCATGCGCGCCATCCGCAGGGAAAAGGACCAATTCAAGGTGCCTCGGGACTGAGGTGGCCGCACCCGAACCCACCACCTTGAGGCACTTTTAGGGAGTGGGAGTTTTAGGTAAAAGACTGTCCTGCCAGTCATGCAAGAAATCCAGTCTTGGTTTAATTTTAAATTAATTTCAGAGCTCTTACCTGCATATCAAATGTTCTAATGCATATTTATAAGAGAAAAAGTTTAAAAGTATTTATTCCCATAACCTCTGCTTGCTGACTCTGTGTTGTTTCTTGCCTAAACCCACTTTACCCACTGCCTCTTTCTGCCCAGTGTCACCTGAACCACTCGGAACAGAGCACTCAAGGAGGGGCTGGGCAGTCCCCTTCCCTGGTCCCTCCTTCATCCTGGCACTGCGGGGAGAAGGAGGCAGCTGGCATTGCCCTGGGTCCAACCTCCAGTGCCCTCCTCTGGAGGAACTGGTACCCTTGTGGCTCTGTGTGGTCATTTTTGTGATTGTGCCAACATGAAGTGAACTGATTTGAGCCCTTTGAGAGCAGAACCCATCCCAGCCTGCTCCTGGGTTGGGAAGTCTCCAGCTCAGTATTGCTGTGCATGAAGCCAGTCCTCTGCCCTGGGTGAGCTCCTAGCTTAACTACTGTAGCCACATGTCTGTGTCAGTGTGGGCCTCCTGTCCTGAGTTCTGAGCAAGCGTCAGGCAACAGCTGAAGGACACCCTGCCCAAGCTGCCCAGAGTCTCTGCCACAGAGTGACATCGTGTTTTCTCTGCAGCCCCTCAGAGGTCAGTGCTTATTGCATACTGTCCCTGCCCCTGCAGAGGCTTCCTGTAGGCCAGTCCTGAGCAGTCCCCAGCATAGTGGTACACAGCCTTGTCCTGCAGAGGGGCCGACCATACACTCAGGACACACAGGTGTCCTGAGTGTGGCCTTGGCTGAGTGCCAACATATTGTCAGATCCAGGCAGGACGGTCCTGTGGTTCCTGGTCATGGTCTGACTCTCTTGCTGCTCCAGCAGGCTGGATCCTGAGACTCCGGGTGAGCATCTATGTGACTTTGCTGAGGAAAACTCATCCTAGCTGTCTTTGGAAGCCACTGTCCCAGATATTGCTCTGCCTGTGATCTCTGTCTGATCCTGGGGCCTGACAGCTGTGGGCAGCCACTGGGCTCCGGTCACAGCAGCAAGTCACACTGCAGGAGAAAGGGCAGGGTCCCAGTGAGGGGAAGAGGGTGGTAGCCCTAGATGGTGGTGGTACTCAGTGTGGAGGAGGAATGGGCTGAGGTGCAAATGCATGGCTCAGGATCCAAGATATGGCACAGGGCCTCCCTGTGTGGGAGGAGCATCTGTGTCTGACAGTGAGATAAGGCCCCGCAGTCTGTCACTGTTTGTGTGGACACATACATCGTCCGTCTCTTCCCCTCGGGGCCAGATTGCTCTCCCCATCTCAGGGTCACAGGGGCTTGTCCCTGACCTGGCTCTGCTAGGGACCATACTGCTGTGGAGTTGGAACACAGGACATTTTAAAGTTGCATGAGAACTGCACAATTTCTTGTCATTTAGTGATGATGATAGAGGGAACCCACAGCCACACCTGTACCCAGAGGTATACAACGGAGTTTGCATGTCCCTATCCCAGCACCCTGCCTTAAAGATTGTACTAGCACCCAGGCATGTACTTGGTACAGACCCTGACAGCCAGTGTGATGCTGCTGCCCAGGCTGAGTTCCAGCTGCCCTATGTGCCTCAGTGGGCACGGGCACCTTCTAGACGGCTTCCCCGGAGTGGCTGCCTTTGAAGCAAGCATTTCCTGTGTTTAGCAGCTGCCACAGCACTTCGCAGGTGGCTATAATCCTGCTCTCCTCCCCTCCCGTGTAGGAGCAGTGCCTTTAAATGTGCCTCAGCCCAGCACAAGGCAGCCAGTCCAGCAGCCATCTGTGTATTGCTGCCCCCCGCCCCCATATCCCCAAATAATGGGTGGTTTTGCAGGTCCTTCTAGGACTTGGCTTTGCTCTCAATGTGGCTGGTCATGACAGTCTGGCAGGGCTTAGAAACTGCTGTTTACCCGCCAGTGGTGGACCCCAGTGTGGTTTCCCATCTGTTGCTACTGTGAACTATGGCTTCCTTCTCCATGGGGGAAGGGTCTCTATGAGATTCATGATGAGAGCCCATTGCTGGGTCTCAGGGAGGTGTTTTCAACTCTTGAAAATGCTTCGGCTCATCTATCCAAATCCTAAGTCAGTTCTGCCCCTGCTCATGGGGCAATTGCTCCACATCCCCACCAGCAATGGCACTGAGCTTGTTGTTTTCAGTGATAATGTGTATGTGAAATGATATTTCACACAGGTTTAAGAGTCTGTCCCCCTGGTCACTGGGCAGCCAAGCACTTTCTCACATGTTCACTGTGGTTGGGGGAGTTGTGTTCCCTCCCCATGAGCAGCTGCTCTGTGGAAGTGGGTACACCAGTTGTGCACGTGTTGATGTCCTTGCTGACCTGTGAGAATTCCTTCTCTGCTCTAGTCTACTGGCCATTGTTTTGTGTTAGGCGTTTTGTGTGTTCTTTGGTTACACTTGTTTATAGTTAATGGTTTGTGGCTGGCTTTCCACTGTCTTGTTGAGAAGCTCTTTAACTTCATCTAGTCAGCTGTACCGATCCTGTTTGTCATGACTGCTTTTGTGTTCTGCTTAACAGCTCTTTTCTTCCCTGTGGGGCCTCCTGTAACCAAAGTCCAAATTCCTTTGTTTTTTTGCTTTTCACATTTAGGTGTGTAATTCATGTGAAAGCACTTTTTATGTCTAGCTTGATTTTAGTTTGTTTTGTTTTTTTGGTGGCCCTGGGGATAGAACCCTGGATAGTTACTTCTCCCTCATTGCTGAGACAAAATATCCAATACCCAAAGTTAAATAGGGGAAAGGTTTATTTGGCTTACAGTTCATAGAGGTTTCAGTCCATAATTGACTGGCTCCAACGCAGGGTAGCAGAGGGGCAACAATTTATGGCGGCAGAAGACAGCAAAAGCAACAAGTGAGCTTAACAGCATCTTTCTGCCCCTTTTATTTTATTCAGACTACTTAGGGCAGGTAGCACTCATGCCCTTAGTCCTAGTGCCCTTGGGCCTAGCCTCATCATGAATCCATCACACACTCTAGATTCAGCCACCTCTGAAAAAGCATGAGGCTTTGAGGGAACATCTAAGCACAAGCCATAATATTCTGCCCCTGGCCCCTCAAAGATTCATGCACATTCCTTTATGCAAAAAGCATTTAGTCCATCTCCAAGAGTTCCCAAAGTCCTAACAGTTTCAGCATTGCTGAAAAGTACAAGTCCAAAGTCTCATCTGAGATTTAAGGCAAAGTCGGCTTAAGCCCCTGTACAAATGAAAAGAAAGTTAAACACTTCCAACATTCAATGGCACAAGATAGACATTACCAATCCAAAAGTTACACACAGGGGAATACAAAGGAATGGGAACAAAGCAAGTCCAAAATCCAGGAGAGCAAACATTAAATCCCATAGTTCCACTTCCAGCATCCATGGCAACCTGTGGCAAGTTGTGAACTCCAAAGGGTTTGGGTGGCTCCACCTCTACAGCACCGTTGATAATTGTAGCTCCCATGGCTTCTTTCTTGGGCCGGTTCTGCTCCCTTCTTTCAGCTTTCCTTCAATGATCCATGCTCCTGGCTTCGCCAAACTTCTGGGATCTCCACTGCACCTTCGGCTTCACACTCCAGCTTCACACGCTGTCTTCTCAGGGGCACACTGCCTGGCCTCCCAGGCCTTCTTCTGAAATCTGGGTGGAAGCCTTCCTGACCCTACAACTCTTGCATTCTGGATGCACCTAAAACCAGCACCACATGGATGATGCCAAGGTCTGCTACCAACTGGAGCAGTAGCTAGTCTTCTGTCTCTCTTGGCTGTAGGGGTTAAGTGCCTGGATCGCTAAGCAGTGTGAATCCAATTCTGAGGAACAAATTCTCTAAGCCGCTGCCATTCTGGAATGGCATTCTGGGACTCTCTTCTCAAAGCAAAGTCTTTCACTTTTCCAATTTTGAGCTTACAAAGGGTAGAGTCCTGCTGCTTCCTGTGTTGCCCTTAGGCCATCTTTTCTATTCTCCTGTTCCTTCTCAGCAATCAAGATGTCCTCTGTTCTATCCTTGCATGACAAAACTTTACCGGAGTTTCCTTTCTGGCTAAACTTAAAACATTTTAAATCATTCTGCTGGGCTTTTTGCTCTTGATATTCAACATAAATCTGGGTAAAAGCCCCCAACAGCAGCCATGCCACAGCCTCAACATTAGACTACCTTGAAATTTCTTTTGCCAGATTAATTAGTCTGCCACCCTTAATCTCAGTCTCAGGAAGTCTCTGTTCATGAGCAAAATGCAGGCAAACTTTCTGCCAAGTCATAACAAGTCATCTGGAGTCCAGCAGCCAATGCAGTCCTTCCCAGCAGAAACCTCCTGAGCCTGGTCTTCACGGGCTTTTTGGTCTTTTGAGCTCTGATCAGAATCTCCCATGCAGTACAGCCTAAGGGGTTCCAGCTCTCCCTTTTCAGCCAGCATCTCCAAATCTTTCCAAACTCTTCATACAAGCCATTCCCAAAGGCTCCTGAACCACATGGTCAAGTAATATCACAGCAACGACCCCACTTCTCTGGTACCAAAATTAACCAAGAGCCTTGCACACATTAGGCAAGTGTTCTAATAACTGAGTTGCACCTACAGGTGGGGTCTCCTAAATTGCTTCCAACTGTGATCCTCCTCCCTCATCCTTCTAAGTAGCTGAGATTATAGGCCACCACACCCAGTTTTGGTATCTAGTTTTTATTCCTGTAGAGGATAGATACCCAGGTATCCCCACCTTTGGCTATACTGCTGGCTTCTGGAGGTGTAGACTGTCTCACATATCTGCGGCCTGGCAGGAGGCTCATGTGTTGTGTGCCAGCCCCATGTTCTCTTAGTTGCTACAGCTGTAGGATAATTCTTTATCCCAGGAAGGGATGTCGGCTCACCTCATCTGCAGCAGTCTGGGGCATCCCAGCCGTTTGCTCTTTTATTTATTTATTTAGGTACTGGGGATTGAACTTGGGACCTTGCGCTTCCAAGGCAAGTGCGGGAACCACTGAGCTAAATCCCTGGCCTAGCCCTTTGCTCTTATGAAGAGATGTTAGGCTGTTTTCCTCAAATGAGGACCAGAACAGTGCTAGCTCAGGCTGGAAGTGAGTTTTCGCATTGTGCAGTCCAAATTATAAAACATGCTGATTGTTTGCTTAGCCCTTTGCTGCTGTGGTACTGAAGTACAGTCCTGACACCCAAGTTAAGGACTTGGTATCCACTGCTCTGCCCTCGCCTCAGATGCCAGTCACAAGCATTTACTCTTAGAATGACCCAGAGCTCAGAAGAGTGCTGTGCTTGGGATCACGGCTTTATTACACACACTGAGAGTGGCCCAGCGGAGACACCTCCAAAGCTGGGCTGGGTTCCTGTCCTGAACCTCTGTGCTCTCACTCATGTTCACACCAGGATGCTCAGGGTGGCAGTGTCCTGCACCTGCCAGGTCACCACAGTGGCATTGCTGATGGAGTCACTGGCCACATGGCTAGACTCAGGCTCTGACTGCCTCCCCTCCCTGGAGGTCAGGTGGCCATGGCCCAGTGTCCCATGCTTGGTCTGACTGGTGACCACCCTTGTCCTGGGTGTCTTGTTAGCATTAGCTGGAGTGTGAACTAGAGGGTCCAGGGTGACAAATGGAAATTTTGAGGGCTTTGAGGGTTTTTTTTAATTTTTAAAAATTTTAAAATTTTTGGTACCAGGGATCGAACGTGGGACCTTGCACTTGCAAGGCAGGCGGCAGCACCACTGAGCTAAATCCCTGGCATGGCTTTGAGGTTTTATCATTTTCTCACCAATGGCCTCCCAAGTAGTCGAGATTATAGGTCTTGTCATCCTGGCTTTTGCTGGTGCTATGAACGGGGCACTCGGCAGAGGCACACTGACCCTGTATGGGGAGCCCACAGTTGGGGCTTTGAAGATGGGTTAGTGGAAACTGAAGGCTGCGTTTGGTGAGTACCAGCATGCTCTGAAGAATTTAGTAGTTACGGAACCTGTGTTCTGGAGGAGGAGTGAGCATACTCGGCATGTCACTCTCAGATACAGTGGCTGGGGACCCCTCTCCCAGAAAGTAATGGAGTAAAAATTGAGGAGATGGTGGGAGAGAAATGCAAAGGCTCTGCAAAGTGCCTGCAAGTGAGAAGGTAGGTCAGGGACAAGTGGGGCTATGTGGGTCATGTGGACCCTGGTGTCTACTCTAAGGAGCACAGAGCATGCCATGGCTGGACGAGAAGCCAATTCCGGGCATTTTCTAGGATTTCTGATGCCTGTGGAAAGAAGCAGGTCTGCCTTCTCAGCCAAGCTCTGACCTTGGTGGTGGTGGGGAACAATAGGATCCCCCAGGGAACACCATGCTGGGAACAGTGCTGGCTTGGGAACTCTGTGGGATTGGTGGGGCGGTAAAGTGACAGTGTCTTGTGAACTGGGTGGGAGAAGCAGTTCAGGGTGAAGTCCCACACCCAGAGAATTGCAGTGAGACTGAGTCCAGAGATCAAAGGTCAGAGATGAGGAAGGGCCTACAAGGCAGGAAGAAAACTGGAAGAGCAGCTGGAGCAGCCTGCTATAGGTATCACAAGCTGGGCGAGCTCAGCACCTGTTAATGATTCCCTTCAGATCTGATAAATTATCTGAACAGATTTTCTGATACTGTTATTTTTTTTGGCTAAATCCAATTTTACCATAATTTCAATTGCTGGATTCAATTTGCGGATTCCTGGCTTTGACATGTGTAGTGTTTCTCCTTTCCTTAGGGGTTTATAGAAGATAATTCTAGTCTTTTCTGCTGTGAGAGCCTCTGAGCCTGTTTTTGTTTGCTTGTTGGAGTTCTGGGGCTGGAAACTGGGACTCCTGTGTGCTAGGCCACTGCTCACCCACTGAGGCATCTCAGCCCCTGTGGATAGTTTTAAAACCAGCAATTGTGTTTTCAGTGGTTAATGAAAGTTTTTTTGTTCCTTGTTTTACATTTTCCAATCAGTAGGTCTGCACTCCCTAACCTGGGCAGCCTGTCTCTCTCCTTTCTTGGCACTGCTAGGATAGAACCCAGGGCCTCTCATGTTCAATATGGGAGCTACTCCCCAGCCACAATCCTGTCCTTTGCTTTTTTACTTCTTGGTGCTCCTAGGCCTCTCACCTCCTTTCCTAAGGGAAATGTGAAGCAGGTTTTCCTTTATGTGGCCCAGGGTCAGCACTAGAGAACTTGGCTGTACCCGTACTTCATTACTTTCCCTGCCACACACACAGGTGTCCACAGTCATTGCATCACATATATCCAAGTTGTCTCCACGACCTGTTCTTGACCTGAAAGCAGTGCCCTCCTCTCTTGCTGAGGATTTTCGTGTTTAAAGCGTTACTCCACTGCCCTCTTCCTGGTTTCCTTGAGTTTCTGTGCTCCTTTGCAGGTTCTGTGTCGCCTCAGGCCACATCATCCATGTCCATTTTGTCTGACCCTTTGCAGATGTCTCTGGGACATGCCTGCCTTTCCCCTCTGTCCCACTGTGGGCCCCAGGGTCTACCTTCTCTCCTCTCAGTGTAGCTGTTCCTACAGGCCAGCATATGGATCCTGGGCCCCTCCTCAGTCAGATGCCACCAGGTTCTTGCATTTTCTTCAACTGCTGCCTGCTGTGTTGTCATGAATCTCAGTGGGGTGGGTTTTTCTCCAGCTATAAAAATGCTTAGGACTTGAGCAACTGTCTTCTCCATGCCACAGATACTGTTTCTGCCAGGAGCAGCAGGGAGGCCTAGGCACACAAGACCAGGCCCCAGAGAGGGCTGCTGAGGCTCGTGGGTGGAAGGAGGCTGGCACTGCCCACAGGCTGACAGACCCACCTCAGAGTCCCTGACCCCTAAATATGAACATCCCCATCTTAAAGACCATTTATTCTGTTTTTCAGCAAATATCCTTAACTTTTTAAGCTCTACCATGCTATATTTTACCAACCAATAATTAATTTCCCCTCTAACAGTCCTTTGTAGATTGCAGGGAATATCTCACTACTGTGAATGGGCAGAAGTGGGACAGGCAGGAAGGAAATTGATCATATTATGTCATCCAGCTGGGGATTTAGCTCAGTGGTTCTGCCACCTGCCTCACAAGCTCGAGGACCTGAGTTCGATCCCCGGTACCAAAAAAAAAAGAAAAACAAAAATGTGTCCTTCATATTATGTCATCCAATTTCAATACCCCACTCAATAACTGATAAAACAACTCAGCAGAGCATTGGCAAGGATATTCACTCATCTGAATCTGCTATTTACAGAACACGTCACCAGTGTTCTTTTCAGATGCTCAAAGAACATTCTTCAGAATAGATCATACTGTACTACAACTAAAGTCACAAAATTAAAAGGGCTTAAATTACATAAAGCATGTTCTTTACATAACAAAATTTACATAACAAAAGAGTCTAGGAAAATCCCAAATATTTCACAATTAAAACATTTGTAAATAGAAGATGGGTCAAAGAAGATGAAAACGCATTGTGTCAAAACTTGTGGAATGCAGTTAAAGTAGTGCCCAGAGGGAAACTTACAGGTTTTTTTGTTTGGTTGAGACAGGGCCTCACTCTGTAGTCCATGCTGGCCTCAAACTTGTAGCGATTCTCCTGCCTCAGCCTCTCCTGAATGCTGGGTTGATAGGCATGCGCCATCACACCCGGCAAAAATCCTTAACAAAACATTAGCAACCCACATTAGACACTATGACCAAATGAGATTTACCATAGGTATGTAAGGTTGGTTAAGCATCTGAAGTGTATTAATAGAACAAAGAACTGAACTCATAAGATCTCAACAAGATACAGACAAGCATTTGACCAAAGTCCAACATTGTTCATGATTTTAAAAACTCAAATTAGGACTAGAAGGTGCATCCTCAGCATGAGGAAGGGATCTGGGTTTCTACTTTGTGCTATCACAAGCTACAACTTCTGTGATTGAGAACACCAATGTATCCTTTTAGCTCTGGATGTGAGAATTTGTACACAGGCTTCCGTGGGCTAAGGTCAAGTGTCAGCAGGGCTGGTTCCTTGGGGAGGCTTTGGGAGACAACGTGTCCTTGTCCTTCCCAGCCTCTGGTCTCCACTCCAGGCTCCCTCCATCCATACAGCCAGCAGCAGTGGTGAGTCCCACCCCATGCCACACCACCATCTTCCACCTTAAGGACCTGGTGGTGACACTAGGTTCACCTGTAAAGTCTTCAGATCAGCTGATCAGCAACATGAATTCCCTCTCTAACATAGACACAGCTTCCAGGAATTAGGACATGGGCATCTTTGGAGGACATTACTCTGCCTATTACAGAATTTATGCAAAGCATATATAGCTAGCACCATAATCAATGGCGAATGACTGAATGCTTCCCTCTAAAATCCCACAAGGCACAGACATCCACGGACATGCAGTAAGGCACATGGTAAGACAGGATAGTAAACCTATAGAAAGGAAGAAAGTAAAAATGTCCTTGTTCACAAATGACATGACCCTATACATAGCAAATCCTAAGGAATACAGATTCACATGTATCTGGAATGGGAAAGACATGCAGAGTCCTGTGATACAAGATTATAAATTTGTTGTATTTCTTTCTTTCTCTCTCTCTTTTTTTTTTTTTTGTAGTACTAGGGATCCAACTCAGGACCTTGAGCTTGCAAGGCAGGCGTGGTGCCACTGAGCTAAATCCCCGGCCCAAATTAATTGTACTTCTGTATACTAATAATCTAGCAGTGAAATTAAGAAATTCACAATAGCACCAAAACTAATAAAATATCTAAGAATGCTAACAAAGGAAATACAAGACTTTTATTTTTCTTTCCTTTCTCCCTCCCTTCCCTGTCTTTTCTCCCGAACAGTACTAGGGATTGAGCTCAAGTGCCCTTGCACTCAGCTACATTTCCACCTCCTTTTTTTGAGACAGGATTTCACTAAGTTGGACAAGCTGGGGTTGAATTTGCAATACTCCTGCCTCAGCCACCCAAAATGCTGGGATTACGGGCATGCACTACCATATCCAGCTAGAAGTATAATATTTATATACTGAAAACACAGCACAGGGCTTGGTGGTATAGCTCAGTGGTGGAGCACTTGCCTAGCACGTGGAAGGCCCTGGGTTCCATCCCTAGGATTGCAAAAACAAAACAAACCGAGGATTTCTTTTAAGAATTAAATAAATGGAAAAATGTTGTGTGTTCAGTGATCAGAAGAGTACTGTTGAGATGCTATTTCTACCCTAGAGGCTTAGCAGGTCCAGTGCAATTGCTTCAAAATTCCAACAGCCTTAGGCTGGGGATTTAGCTCAGTAGTTCTGGCGCCTGCCTCACAAGCAAACGCAAGGTCCCGAGTTCGATCCCCAGTACCAAAAAAAAAAAAAATTTCCAACAGCCTTTTTAAAAGAAAGCAACAGAACACATTCTAAATTTATATGGCAATACAAAGACTATAAAACCCAAAAGAGTTTTTTTAGACCCAAAAGAGTTTTGAAAAAGAACAAACTTGTAGGACCTCAGACTACTTGATTTCATAACTCACTATAAAGCCACAGTAAGAAAATGTGAAAAAGGACACTTTTCCATTTCCAAGGGCAGGTTCTAAACCTCTCAAGAGTCTGAATCTTTACATTCACAGCCAACTGACTTCCCATGACATTCCTGTGGGGGAAGGGATGGTTCTCTCTCTCTTTTTTTGTACTGGGGATCGAACTCGGGACCTTGCTCTTTCGAGGCAGGTGGTGGCACCACTGAGCTAAATCCCTGGCCCCGGTATAGTATTCTCAACAAATAGGGTCAGGAGACTCAGATATCTATATGGAAAACGTGTAATTAGACTCTCATCTCACAGCACACATATAGATGAATTCAAATCAGATCATACAACTCAACAAAAGCTGGGCATGGTAGTGCATCTGTGATCCCAGCTATGTGGGAGGATGAGACAGGAGAATCCCAAGATTGTGCCCAGCCTGTTGAACTTAGTGAGACCAAAAAAACAAAAACAACCTAAACAAAGTTAGCTAAAACTATCAAACTTTCAGGGGAAGATGTACTAGAAAATGTGGGATCCTAAGTTAGGCAGAGTTCCCAGACATGATACCCCAATCCTGTGGCATAAGAGAAGAAAATTGGTGCTTTATTTTATTTTATTTTATTTTTTTGGTACTGGGGATCGAACTTGGGACCTTGCACTTGCAAGGCAGGTGCCGGAACCACTGAGCTAAATCCCTGGCCAAAAATTGGTACTTTCGCACTTTCAGAGGCAATTTTTTTTTTTTTTGTACCAGGGATTGAACTCGGGTCCTTGCGCTTGTGCAGCAGGTGGCGAAACCATTGAGCTAAATCCCTGGGCCCTCAGTTTTAAAAAAGCAGACAAGACACAGACTGGGAAAAATATCTGCAAGTCTTATATATCTAGAGATGGCACGTGCCTATAATCTCAGCACTTGGGAGGGCAAGGCAGAAGGATTGCTGTGCATTCAAGGCCAGCAGGGCTACATACATAGTTTAAGGCCAGCCTGAACTACATAGTAAGACACTGTCTCAAAAAAACACCCCCCCAATATATATCTAATAACAAAGCCCAGCCATCATAGCATATACCTGGGGGAGTGAGGCAGGAGGACTGCAAGTTTGAGCTCATCCTGGGTAATTTTGGTGACTTGGTGAGACCTTGTCTCAAAAAATAAGGCTGGGGAAGTAGCTTGGTGTGAAGGCCCTGGATTCAATCCCATATAAAACACACACACACACACACACACACACTCCAAAAAAGAGCAAGACTAGAATACACTATTGCAACAAAGAAGGTTTAAGAAGAAGGCCAATAAATACATGAAAAGGTGCTTGGCACTACTAGTTTTCATGGAAAAGCAAATTACCAGAATAGCTCAAAAAACACCATTGCCACAAAATATAAAAAACAGTAGCAAATGTTGAGGCTGTGGAACAACTCCAACTCTCATACTTTGTGAAAGGATACCATCATTTTGAAAAGTTAAAAAAGTCAGGCTTGGTGCTGCATGCCTGTAATCCCAGCACTCAGTAAGCTGAGGCAGGAGAAGTGCCACGAGTTCAAGGCCAGCCTGGAATACATAGTGAGACCCTATCTCAAACAAACAAAATTTAAAAACCCTGCCTCAAAAAACCCACAAAATCTACCTAAGACAAATGAAACATGTCCACACAAGGACTTGTGTACAAACAGTAGCACTCTTATACCCCAGGATGGGGACAATCCAGTGCCCATCAGGTGGACATAGCACAGAACATCACTCAGCCGCAACAGAGAATGAGGCACCAACACATGATGCAGAATGGATGAGCCCAACAGTGTTGCACTCAGGGAGAGGAGCAGGACCTAGACTAAGCGAGCAGTGCTGGATGGCGGTGACAGAGTGATGACACACTCCAACTGCTCTGCTAGTGTGAGCACAGAAGTCACTGATACAGCTGTTCGGGGAAGAGATGCAGGGTACAGGTGGCATCCTTGTTAATACCTTGTTATCCTATTTATTACACTTCCAAAAATGATCCCAGCCGAGACACAGAAAATGAAGTTGAGGGGAAAAAAAAAGCTAACACAGAACAGTATTGAGAACAGGGACTTTATTGAAAAAGAATCTAAAAAATATGAGATCGCAGCATAGATATCCACAAAACACTACTGAGGGAAACTAAAGACCTACAGAAAAGAAATGACAAGCGTACCTGTGGGTCACAGGCCAATGCTGAAGAGATGGCCAGAACGCAGACTTCTGGCTTTGTTTCAGAAACCAATGATTATAAAGAAAAATCACACACACGCATGCAGAAAATAAATGGAGTACTACTCAGTCATAAAGAAGGATAACTGAGTCATTTGTAGGAAAATGGATGGATCATGAGACCATAATGCTAAGAGATAAATCAAACACAGGTTAAATATCACATGATTTCTCTAATATAAGAA
Organism: Heterocephalus glaber; assembly: GCF_000247695.1. The sequence continues at coordinate 458,857 of NW_004624913.1, forward strand.
ACTCAAAATATAATTTTTAAAAAATATAATAAATTTTAAGAACAGGGAGGTAAACTGTGGATATGGGAAGGGCATCTGTAGAAGGAAGGAAAGAGGAAGGGAGGGAGGGGAGGTGGAGTAAAAATGATCAAGATAGGATATGTATATGTACTGATTCCCCAAGATGAATTTACTGCATATCACAAACATATATTGTACTAATAAACAATTTAAAAAAATCCAAATGGCTGCCTCCAAAGTATGTGGAATGCAAGTGACCAGGAGCCAGGCTGCTCTCAGAGGAGGCTGAGGACCTGCCCACCAGCCATCAAAACTTAAAGTCCCTGTAACAGGTAGTATGCCCCTGCTCTGGACATAGGGGCCAGGGGAGTGAATGGAGGTCAGAGAGGCCTGGGCACTGGAGTCAGGAGAAGCTGTGACTGCCACACGACTAAGGAAGGTGGAGGCAGTTGCAATTGAGATGGAAGAACTAAACCACATGAGTGGGTAAGACGGGGGGCTGCTGACAAGTAAAACGAGTGTCTGTGGGACACCTGGAGAGAACACACTTGAGTCTATGCACAAACAGGACCCGGAACCAAGAGTCTGGTCAGCTGGAGTAGGTAAGAAATTATAAAATTTGGCACTTTGCCATGGTTATCGTTGGTGTTTGAGGAATGAAGTTCAACATGTCACCTGAGATCAGTTTAAAACTAGAGACCAAAATGACAAGGGTGAAAAGGCTGACAGTGCAAGAGACACAACCCAGCCAATGGGCCCTGTCCAGGCATTTTTGACAACTCCTGGATCAGATTAATGGGCAGCCCAAGGGAAACCAGCAAGAGACATGAAAAAGCTTCGGGGTTTGGAGGCTTACCTGCACCTAACTCCACAAAACTGGACTTGGGGTGCACAAAGAAGAGGTCTGGGCCCCTCTTCTCCCATAGCAAAAGGATAGCAATACCAACTCTGCTTCCCCAGTCCACCTGGGATACAAGGGGGCGCATCCTCACTCCAGCCTTGCTGGTTCCCAGAAGAGGCTGTGACCATGGCCTCAGAGCCTGCTGAGGCCGCACTTTGCTGAGTAAACTGCTCTGTGGCTCTGGGTGTGGACTTTCTCCCTGTGGATCTATAATTTCTCAGAATAGAGGTTGAGGAATGACCTGAAAAATAGCCTGGAGATGGGGTAGCATGGCAGGGGCTGTAGGTCCAGCTCCCCCTGCCTCACCAGGAGCTGTCCAAGAATCCCCCAGACCTCTTGTGTGCCTGCCTCTCCTCAGATCCGGTTTTGCCTCTGACAGCCCCTTCTGTCCACACGTGTCCCCACCACCCAAAGCAGGGTAGAGACAGAGCTGGAGCATCTGCTGGGGTCCAAGGTGGGTGGCTAGGTCCTGGGGTGGTGTGGAATGGGCTGGTGTGGGGGAACCCTGACAGTAGCAGCTTCCCGGCCTGACCCCAGGGTAGGTCTCCACCCAGACCGCATATTAGCTAGGTTCCTGTGGTCTCTGCACACAAAACAGGGTGACCGGGCCCTTGCTGGAGCCTCAGAGGCCAGTGCAGAGCAGCTGGGGGCCCTAGTGCCGGCCTTGCAGCCTCTCTCCCAGGAGGATGGGCAGGAAAAGCAAACATGAGGTAGCCAGTGGCCCTGCCAGGTGTTCCTAGAAGAGGCCTCAGGGGAGGGGCCATGAATAGACATCAGCTGACCTTGAGGTCACAGGAGGGGCCAAGGCTGGGCCTGGGCCCAGCAACTGGCGGCAGATCCTACTCGGGCTGTTAGGAAACCCCAGTTCGGGCGGGCAGTGTGCCGCACAGACAGGCGGGGCATCAGGGAACTAGGTGGCACCTGCTTAACCCCAACACAGCCATCAGCTCAGTCTGGGGGTGAGTGGTGGGATCTCCAAGACCCCAGGAGCTGCCCGAGGACCCCCCCCACCCCGGGTTGGAGCTAGTGGGACACTGGGTCCTCCAAACCTGCTGTGAGCACTGGCTCCTTGAAGGTTACTCAGAGAAGAGGGGGCCCCTACCCCCACCCACTCAGACCACCTACAGGGACATAGCAGATGGGCCCATGGCCCCCAGAGCCATGCCTCAGTCCACCTCAGATCCCAAAGGAGGCTTCGGGGTGGACAAGGGACCCTAGCCATTTCAATGTACCATCTGTACCTAGGGGACTTGGTGCCGACACTGGCCACCCGGCACGAGGGGGTTAATGGAGCCGAGACCTCGGGGCAGGGCCGGCCGACAGCTGCCCAGCAGCAGGGAAGCCAGAGGGCAGGAGCAGCCAGCCCAGCAGACCGCCCTTGAGCACTCTGCATGCGGGATGGCCCTGAGGAAAGGTGAGGCACCCAGGTGTCCCCTGCCACTTGCCCTGGGGTCAGTCAGTTGGTGACCCCAGCCCACTTGGACAAGGGCTGGGGCAAGCCAGGGGGGCTGGGGGGGGGTGGTCAGCTCTGGGTGGGCTAGTGGGGGACATGGCTAGGCCTGGGACCAGAGGGTCTGCTCTTTCCTCTCCTGGTGGTAGCACAAGGGAGGGCAGGGCAGATGAGACAAGTGCTCAGCCCTTGGGCAGTATGGGTGCAGGGAAGGGGCAAGGGGCTTGTCACATCCCACAGGTCAGATCGTGCCTGGGACTGTCTGCCAGGCCGGAGCCTGCTGCCCTTCCTGCCTCTGTTCCTCTGGCCCTGGCACCCTCGTGCTTCGCTCTGCCTCTGTGGGCGCCATCTTGATGCCTGGGCTGGCCACCAGCACATCGGCACTCCAGGACCACTTTCACCCTGTGGTAGACAAGCCAAGGGTGGGCGTGACACCACTACTGCCTACTCTGGAACTCTATGAGCCTTCAGGGCAGGGACAGGACCCCACAAAGGGGTTCTGGAGCACTGTTGTTGAGGCTGCAGCCACGTCAGTGGGGCATCATGCCGGCGGAGTGGACGGTTTAGGGTCCCCATCTGTCCTGAGGTCTGTGCCCTACCCTAGTGCCAGCATGGAATGCAGGCCAGATAGCAGGTGGGTAGGTCCCCCAATCCAGGGTCCTCAGGTGTAGGGACTGCTCAACTCACTGTTCAGCTACTGAGAGCAACAAGTGAATACCCCATCAGATCTTTTCCAGAAAATTCTGAAAATAGCCAATCTTAGCCAATGGCTTGGTTTTCTCCCTATTTTCCAGGCCAGTGTGCAGCCTGACCAGGCTTGAGCATGTCTCAAAGGACACAGATGGCTACATGGTCCAATGGTCAGGGGTGTAGAGTGCCTGGGCCCCACAGCCTGGGTGAAGTGGGGAACCAGGGCCTCTGTTCCCACAGTGGGGTAGGGACAGCCACCTCCTGGCCCCATGAGGTGGGGGTTGTAGCATGGCCAGTTTCTACTGTCCTTCCTGGCTTCTGCCTATGGTTTAAGTGGCTGACCACAGACTTAGCTCACAAATAGACCTTCCTCTTGCAACAGACAAGGCCTGCAGAAGTCTAAGGTCTGCTTACATCCTGGTACCTGCCACAGGCTCCTCCCTAAACCCCTCTCCCCACAGGAAGCCTGGCCCTGGTGGTGTTGGTAGTCTGGGCAGCACTAGGGCCCCATGGCAGCCTGGAGGGAGCAGAGCCCGGAGCACTGGCAGATGCTGAGGGCCCACAGTGCCCAGCCATGTGTGCCTGCAGCCATGACTACACGGATGAGCTCCACGTCTTCTGCAGTGCAAGGAACCTCACGCGGCTGCCCGATGGCTTCCCAGATGGCACCAGGGCCCTGTGGCTTGATGGCAACAACCTCTCCTCAATCCCCCCAGCAGCCTTCCGGAACCTCTCAGGCCTGGACTTCCTCAACCTGCAGGGCAATCTGCTTGGGAGCCTGGAGCCACAGGCCCTAGTGGGCCTGCAGAACCTGTACCACTTGCACCTGGAGCGGAACCGGCTTCGGAGCTTGGTGGCCGGCTCATTTGCCCACACACCAGGTCTTGCTTCACTAAGCCTCAGCAGCAACCTGCTGGGCAGGCTGGAGGAGGGCACCTTTCGAGGCCTCACCCACCTCTGGGCCCTCAACCTCGGGTGGAACAGCCTGGTGGTGCTGCCTGATGCTATGTTCCAGGGCCTGAGCAAGCTCCGTGAGCTGGTGCTGGCAGGCAACAAGCTGGCCTACCTGCAGCCAGCACTCTTCTGTGGCCTGGGTGAGTTGCGGGAGCTGGACCTGAGCAGGAACGCGCTGCGGAGTGTCAAGGCCAATGTCTTTGTGCAGCTGCCCCGACTCCAGAAGCTCTACCTGGATCGCAACCTTATCACGGCTGTCGCCTCTGGCGCCTTCCTGGGTATGAAAGCACTGCGCTGGCTGGACCTGTCCCACAACCGCGTGGCTGGCCTCTTGGAGGACACCTTTCCGGGCCTGCTGGGCCTGCATGTCCTGCGCCTGGCACACAACGCCATTACTAGCCTGAGGCCCCGTACCTTCAAGGACCTGCACTTCCTGGAGGAGCTGCAGCTTGGCCACAACCGCATCCGGCAGCTAGCAGAGAAAACATTTGAGGGCCTGGGGCAGCTGGAGGTGCTTACGCTCAATGACAACCAGATCCAGGAGATCAAGGTGGGTGCTTTCCTTGGCCTCTCCAATGTGGCTGTCATGAATCTCTCTGGCAACTGTCTCCAGAACCTCCCAGAGCAGGTGTTCCAGGGCCTCAGCAAGCTGCACAGTCTGCACCTGGAGGGTAGCTGCTTGGGGCACATCCATCTGCACACCTTTGCTGGCCTCTCTGGGCTGCGTCGGCTTTTCCTCAGGGACAACAGCGTCTCCAGTATTGAGGAGCAGAGCCTGGGTGGGCTACCCGAACTCCTAGAGCTCGACCTCACCTCCAATCAGCTCACACACCTACCCCGCAGGCTCTTCCAGGGCCTGGGCCAGCTGGAGTACCTGCTCCTTGCTCGAAACCAGCTGTCAGCACTGCCCGTGGACATCCTGGGCCCTCTTCAGCGGTTGTTCTGGCTGGACCTCTCGCACAACCACTTGGAGAAACTGGCCGGGGGCATCTTCTTACCACTGGGGCAGCTGCGCTACCTCAGCCTCAGAAACAACTCCTTACAGACCTTTGTGCCACCGCCTGCCAGCCTGGAGCGCCTGTGGGTTGAGGGCAACCCATGGGACTGCAGTTGCCCCCTGAAGGTACTGCGGGACTTTGCCCTGCAGAGCCCCAGTGTCGTGCCCCGCTTTGTGCAGGCTGTGTGTGAGGGAGATGATTGCCAGCCTGTATACACTTACAACAATATCACCTGCAACAGCCCCGCCAATGTCTCAGGCCTCGACCTGCGGGACGTTAGTGAGGCCCACTTTGTGCACTGTTGACCTAGGTCTGCTGGCCTCAGTGCTCCTGCTGTGCTGGCCCCGGGCTTCAGGATGAGTCTTCACTGTCCCAGGGGCCTGGTTGGGTATGCTGTCTCTAGCTATGGGGACCAGCCCTGGGCTGTTTACTCCCTGGGTAACAGGGTCCTGGCAGCTGAGTGATCCAGGTTCAGGAGAGGTGGGCACGGCTGGGTACCCACAGACCTGACCAGGAAGGCGGGGGCACAGTAGCCCTTTCCAGCTTTCCACAATTAAAAGCTAACAAACACAGCATGTGACCTTGAGAATTAAGCTGAAGGAAGTGGAGAAATGTCAGCTGTGTTCTCATTTCCCTTACCTATGATCACTCCCTGTGCTTTCCTGGCTCTGTCTGTTCCGAGCCCCTGCCAGACAGGTCTCAGGAGTGTGTGCATTGCCACTTCACTCTTCTCAGTCCTCACAGCTGACCCCTGAAGGACCGCAGGCACTTACTGAGCTCCTCCTGAGACTTTAGTATCTCGTCCCTCCTCTTTGGGGCACTGCATAGGGACTGGGCATGTTTTCTCAGTGGCAGTAGACAGGGCCTCATCCCAGTGCTGCCCACTGCTGGCACAGTGGTTAGTGCTGGGGTGAGGTGTGAATCACAGCAGCACTGCCAGCAAGCCAGTGGGAGCAGGCTGGGGCACAGCTTGCTTTCCCACAGGCTACAGGAAACGCTGCCAGTGTGGCGCCTGGGCCTTATCCCAATTTTCCTCTGGAAGGCCTGAGCATGCCCTAAGAAGGATCATGCAGCTGTTCTGCTTTCTGGATTATATTTCCTCCCTGGCCTTACCAGGAAAAATGAGGAAAGGGCCCCTAGGATGCTTGGCTTACTTAAATTTGACTTCCTGGTCTAAGGCTTTGGCTCAGGCCTCCCCTGGTGTGCCCACAGAGGGCAGCTCTACCAACACCAAGCATGGCCACTCATAGGTTTCCAATATCAAAATCTTGTCAAGCTCCCCCAAATGAGACGGAGAAACATTTTCACCCATCAGGGGGCTGCAACAATAAAACTAACAGCAGCTGGTCTAGTCATGGAATGCTTAAAAAGCAAATGCTGTCATCACCAGGGACAGAGCTGAATGTCAGACTCATGATCAAGGCAGTGGGATACATTTAACAGCAGATTCCTCTACTGTCTGAGGCCAGTTCACCGCATTATGGAATGCTGCCCTGATGGCACAGAGTACTCATGGGGCCCAGGCCACCAGAGAATGGCAGAAGGCCTGGGCCAGCTTGGGAACCGTGTGGGTGCCCAGTTGTCAGGAGCAGTTAGTCAGTCTGGGACACTAGACCTGGAAAAAGCCTCGTGGGTTGTTGGCTAAGACCACCACTATCTTAAGGCACCAGGTCCAACCAGGTGTGATGTTGCGCACCTATAATCCCAGCACTTGGGAGGCTGAGGCAAAAGAATTGCTACAAGTTTCAGGCCAGCCTGGGCTACAGTGAGTTCAAGACCAACCTAAACTACTAGTAAGGCCCTGTCTCAAAAAACAAAACAAAACAAAAAACAAAAATGGTACCAGGCCTGAGCTGTCCTTCAGCCACAGGCCAGCCAGATGGAACTACTGTCAGTGTGCATCACTTGTGACAAAACCCCTTCAAGGATAGGGCCAGGCAGGTGACACTCAGTCATAGTGCCTGACCATTGCTGCAGGTCCCAGAATCCACCAGGATGTGGAAAGCCCTGGAGGCTGTGAGTAAAGCCCCTTGTGAAGGGGCTGTTAGGAGAGCAGAGCAGGCAACCTGTCCAGAATTTTCCGAGCTATGGAGGTGAGTGCAGGAAATGCAGGGCTCTTGGGGAACTCCTGGGTGAGGTCATGACCCTCCTCCAAGCTTCTGGTGAGCTCAGGGTCCAAGGGTACAGAGCCTGCAAAAACAGAGAAGAGGGCCAGAGATTTAGCTCAGTGGCTCTGTGCCTGCCTCACAAGGCCAGGTCCTGAGTTCGATCTCCAGTTACGGAGTGGGGGAAAAAAAGACAGAGGAGTCTGGGAGAAGGTGGCACCCTGAGGCCCCACATTCAACCATCACCTTCTGCCAGAGCCTGTGCTACTGTCTTCTATCAAGCCAACAACTGCCTCTCCCGATCACCCACTTGAAAGACAAGCAGTGGGGACCACAGTGTCCCGAGGAGATCCCAGAACCCCAGCTGGGTGCTGTGCAGCATCCTGTCTTCTGCTCCTCTGGAAATCTCTGTAGGCATCAGCCTCCCACACTGCTGGTAACTGGAGGGCTCAGCTGGTGGTGGCAGGTTCCTCATTCTTGCAGGGGTATAGTGGATCCACCCAGGGCAGAGGCAGGATGGGGAGCCAAGACCAGCAAGACCAGCAAGACCCTGGTGGGCCTGCCGTCCACACTCACCTAAGAAGGGGACTCCAGCGAGCTGGGCTAGCTCCTCTCCACCGCCCCTGGAGAAGATGTTGGTACATTCCTAGGAGACAAGGGCTGTGAGGGCCCAGCCCATCATGCTGAAAGCCAGGGGCTGACAGTGACTGGTCTCAAAGGCCTGTCTGTCTGACCTGCCTTTTATCGGTGCTCGTCAACTCTGTCACAGCCCCAGCAGTTTCCCAGGACTCACCTCACAGTGTGGGCAGGCAAAGCCACTCATGTTCTCCACAACCCCAACCACTTGCAGCCCTGTCTTCTTACAGAAGGTCAGCTCTCGCCTCACATCCCCGACAGACACTGCCTAAACAGCAAGAGAGGGCAGGACCAGTCAGCAGTGAATTCAGCCAAGAATTGCATGACGAATAGGGAGAACTGGTCACCAGAGTTGAGCCCAGTGGGGAGACCACACATGCAGGGGATGGGTGGAGCTGTGGGTGATACCTGTGGTGTGGTGACCACGAGGGCTCCCAAGGGTCTGTAAGGTCGAAGTGCTTCCACCACGGCCATGTGCTCATCAGAAGTCCCTGGGGGTGTGTCCACCACCAGGTAGTCCAGCTCCCCCCAGGCCACGTCAGATACAAACTGCTTTATCAGTGCTGCGAAGACCAAGAGAAAGTGGGGAGCTGTTTTGTGCTATGTGGACCAGCAGCCTTAAAAAAGGCACCTTACCCAGGAGGTCCTAACCAGCCTGAGGCCCTACCAGCCTCCATACTTTAGGTTCCTGGAGAGTCACCTGCAGCACAAGGCTGAGGCAGTGAGGGCCCTGCTGGTGGTTCTTACTAAGGGTAGGGGAGCAGAACACAGTGAGGGGGTGGCACCTGTCCCTATCCCCACAAGCACCACTTTCTCCCCCACTGCTGTGCTGCCCCCAGCACCTAGCCCTGTCTCTACATGCCCACCCTGCAGTGACTGGCAGACTCTTGCTAAGGACCCAGCTCAGGAGGGAGCCACAACCTTTTGGGGTGTCTCCACCAAGCTCTCAAGCCTGTGTGATGGCCTGCTGTGAAAAGTTTTGCAGGTGCATCCAGGACCTGCCCTGTACAGTGGACCTTCGAGTTATGACTGGCCTGACAGATGAACAAGTTGGGTTACGACTGGAATTTTAGTTTTAATTTAAGACCATTATGACCAAAGTCTTGAGTTATGACCTGAATGCTGGCTGCCTGTGCTTCAAGATGGTCTCAGATACAGATTTAATCCTTAAAGAGTTCTGGAATGAACATTACAACATCCTTTCCTGTGTGGGGTTGAGAAATCCTGGGCCAATGTTTCTCTAAGGACACTGAGATCTGCCTGTGTACAAGAGAGAGACTTTGAAGGCTGTGTAGAGGAGCCTGAGCCTTCAAGTGACCAACTTGGGTTACAACCAGCCCTCAGGAATGAATTGAGTTTGTAAGTCAAGGGCTCTCTGTACTTGTTACTCATCCTAGCTACCTTTCAATGCAATTAGGACAGTTTACTGCTGTCCAAGGAACAGCTCTGGCCCACCCCCCACCCCCACTTGAGAGGGAGAGAGGGCCGCCCTCCACTTCCGGCTTCTTTCTTTCTTTTTTTAGTAATGGGGACAGAATTGAGGGCCCTCACGTTGAGCATCTCTAACCCTTTTTATGTTGCCCAGACAGAGATCAAACTTAACGATCCTCTTGCCTCAGCCTCCCAGAGTGCTAAGAGTACAAGTCTGTGCCACAACAGCTGGTCCCTTTAAAACTTTTTAATTCGGAGCTCTGAGAAGTCAGCTGGGAGAGGTTGGAAGGCCACCTGTGCCTGGTTGCTTGCTGGGTCATTACCATTCTTCTTGGGACCTCTCCACACCACTGCCTCGTCTGGATTCTCCAGCAGGAAGCCCACAGACATTAGGGAGATGCTCTGCTCCCGGTCCACAAAGACAGGCACCCAGCCACGGTCACATTGGTGTACAGCCCTGCCCTGTGCTTGGAGCATGTTCGGGATGCTGGGGCCACACAGGTCTATGTCCAGGATCCCTACCTGCAGAAGGTCAGACGGCAAAAGCTCAGCAATGCTCAGGCACAGGGGGCCAGGCAATTGGAACTAAACTGAAGTGCTCAGGGCAGGGCCTCACCTTTTTGCCCTCGTGGTGCAGGGCCAGGGCCAGCTCCGTAGAGATGGTGCTCTTCCCCACACCTCCCTTTCCCGAAAGGACAAGGATGATGTGCCGCACACCAGCCAGATTCCCAGGTTCTGGTGAGAAGCAGAAGTTGGGAGGTTGGGTGTTTTCCAGGGACCACAGGCCTTCACTGCTCATTCACGTGGGGTCAGGAAACACTGCCCCTGTACCAAATTCTGAGGACAAAAGCTAATGACTAGACCCAGATGAGACACTCTCCTCTTCTTCCCCACATAAGCAGTGACCCTCAGGCAGAAGGTCTTCTAGGAGCTCCAGGTTGACCTATCCCCGAACCTGTCTGAAGTGAGGCCTCTGAAGGCAAAAATATCCCAAACTGCTCTTCCAAGCAGAAGTAATCCTGGGCCTACAGGTGTCAGGGGGAGGCTGATGGCGCTGAAGACCTGGTGAAGGCATAATCACGCCAGTGTGCCTCCGCACCACCCGGCTAGCTCGAGGTCGCGCTCCCGGGCGTTCAGCGGCGTGCTCAAGACCAGGGGCGGGCCGTGGCGGGTCCCGGAGGCACCGGTGTCCCGCAATGACCAACCCCTACGCAGGCAGCAGGCCGGCCGCACATACTCTGTCAGACCCTCAGACAGTCCCCCCGGTCCCGTAAGCCCGCCTGGCCCGCAGAAACGCTCCTAAACCATCACTCTGTCGGTCCTGCAGAGACTCCCCCGACCCGCAAGCTCACCCGCCGCAGCTTCCATTCCTCTGTAACTTGCGCTCGCGGATTCCTTACGCCACTCAGCGCACCCCCAGCCTCCAGCCAGAGTGAAGAGCCCGCCCCTGGTTCCTTTGAACGCTCCCCCGGCCAATCAAGTAGTCCAAGGGCTGACCAAACTGTGCCCTCTGGTTCCGGCGCAAAGGGCGTAGCGGAGCAAGGACTACTTTCGTGTTCTCTCCTGTGTCCAATGGACTTGCGGAGGTCGCCTCCAACTGTCACCAATGGGGAGGTCGGATCAAGACTGACAGCTCCTGCAACTTCTCGGTAGCAGCCGTGTCTATCGAAACCCGCCCCTATGAGAAGTCCCGACACTGCGCGCCCGCCTTCGGTCTCCGGGCCAATGCGGCGCGGGGGCGGGGATTGTTTACGTCTCGGACGGAGCGGAAAGTGGGTCACGGAAGGCAGACCCCAGCGGCAGCGGCAGGTGAGCGGTACTCGGCCCGGCCCGGCCGACGCAGCGCTGACCTTGCGGAAGAGGAGGCCAGCCGCTCTTTGTCCCCCAGGGCTGGCGGCGGGAGGCCAGGCTGCGGCTGCGGGATCGGGCACCACCTGCAGCGTCGCCGGAAGCCGAGGTCGGTGAAAAGCAGCCCTGGGCCCTACGGGTGGGCGAGCGCGGCCGGCCTCGGCCTGGGGCAGCCCGGCGGGTTTTTCACTCGGCACGGCTAACGAAGGGCAGCCAGGGGCTGAAATTGGGGTATGCAGGGGACGGGAGGCATTCAGGCAAAAAGGCAGGACAGAACTGGCCAGTGGATCGATAAACAGCCGAAGTGAAGAACTAGAGCCAGCCCTTGCGTCCTACCCCGGAAACAGTGACAAACTTTGAACAGATTTTAGATTTATTTCAAAAAAGAGAGCTTGGCAGTAGGGGAGGAGGCGGGAGGAGTTGAGCAGAAGAGTTGTGCAGTTCGGGAGATGGTGTTTGGGCTCCAGCGAGAGCGAGGATGGCCGCAGGTGTGGCGGGAAGAGAACGTGTCAGGGATGATGACTGCGGTGTTTCTGGCATGAGGAACTGGAGGCTGGAGGTGCCATTTGTCAAACTGGACAGTGGAGGAGGAGCGAGTCGGGTTGGAGATCCCCGAGGGGCAGCTGGGCTTCTGAGTGGAACTCCAAGGTGGGCTGAGTGGCGTCTTCCAGTCATGGGCGTTTGGGTGGTGTTTCACACCATCTCCCTCGGTTTGATCAAGGTGCTCAGATACTGGAGCCAGGTATGGGATTGTGAAGAGTTCCAGAGCCCGGGCTCAGCATCCACTGCCGTGGAGCCTCTACCCTTGGGTGGGTTATGAGCCAACCTGCGAAGTTGGGCCCAAATTCCAAGGGCAGAGCACTGGGATGGATCTATAGACCACGTTCCTGTGGGCTGTGTGTCCCCCTGGCTCAGGGATTGTTTTCCTCCAGGTCCTCTTCACCATGGCCAGGCGCCCCCGGAGCAGCAGGGCGTGGCATTTTGTCCTCAGCGCAGCCCGGCGAGATGCGGATACCCGGGGTGTGGGTCTGGCAGGGACTCCTAATTGGGGATACGACTCTGATGGGCAGGTAGGTTCCAGCAGCAAGGTGGGCATGGCTCACCTAAGCACAGGTAATCAAAGAGAGAAATGTTCCTGAGCCAGAGGATAGGCTGACTCCTGAGTGTTCCATGTCCAGCCAGGCACAGATCTAGCCAAGGTTATGCAGCTTGAGGGTGACAGGACCTTAGGACGAATATAGATTTCCTTTTCTTTTTTTTTTTTTTTTGTGACAAGGTCTCGCTATGTAGTTCAAATGGACCTTGAACTTGCCTCAAACTCACTATGTAGCCCAGGTTGGCCTCAAACTTGCAGCGATCCTTCTGCCACTCAGCCTCCTGAATGCTGGGATCCTCCTGCCACTCAGCCTCCTGAGTCCTGGGATTACAGGCCTGCGCCACCACACCTGGCTAAACATGGCTTCTTTCCCATTCTTTTCTATGAAGATTCTAGTATGGGAGAGGTTGATTGCTGGCCTGTGGTCAGTTTGTATAACAAATTTTCTATCTTGTCTGCCCAGCCAGTTTCCAGAGGTAACTGTTGTTGAGTTGCTGTGCGTCTTTCCAGGTGTTTTTCTGTAGTACAACTTCTGTATTCAGCTACACATGTATAAAAGGGAACTGTGATTTTTTTTTTTTCTCGTGGTACTGGGATTGACTGAAGACCTTTGCTCTGAACTACATCCCTAGCCTTTTTAAATTTGGAGTCAGTGTCTCATTAAGTTGCCCAGCTGGGCTTGAACTTGTTATTCTCTTGCCTCAGCTTCCCAAAGTGCTGGGTTTACAGTTGTGAACCATCACATCTGAGCTTGGGGAGGCCCAAGAAGTTGAGGTGGCCAGAAGAGGCTCAGCTCTGTGCCCATCTTATCTGTGGCCAGGCCTGTGGGCCAGGATGAGTGGCTTGTAAAAGCTTGATGCAGTGCAGTGAGGGTGAGGGGAGGGGTGGCTTTTCGTTTGGCTTCCTGAGGCTGGACAGTTACAGCCCTGTGCGTTGTAGTCTGCCCAGACAGATGTCCTGGCCAGGACTGGGCCCCTTATTTGGCTTTGTGGGAGAACTGGGAGCCATGGGTTTACTGGCTTAGTTAGCAGCATTTTGGGGCCTCCTGAGCTTGAAAGGCCAGCCTACATTCCTTCCATGCCTCTAACTCCCACTAACCATGAGGCCTAGAGCAGTCCATTGCATCCCTGCCTCACAGGGTCATGGGTGTGGGTACAGGTGGTGTCGGGGCTGGGCAGTGTGACACATGCATGCTGCTTGTCCTCTGTCACCTAATGGGCCTAAGGTACCTATGTGTGGGCAGGGGGCAGATAGTCATCCTGGGTGTACCTCCCTTCTTTCTGCTTCAGTGCTGTCTTAAGGCTGGTCAAGGGTCAAGTCTGCCTCCTCCCCAGAGAGGGTCAGTTTGACCTTGTGCTCTGGCTCCTCACTCAATGGGCTTGCCTTGATGTTGGGAGGCCTTACTATGCCAGTGGGGTACAGTCCCCTGGGCCACCTTGCCTGGGGGCAGGGCCTCTCTCCAGTAGGATGGCCTGTGTTCACTCTGAGGCTGCCTGAGCTTCCTGTGTGCTGGTTCCCTGTGGCTTCTCTTCCTTAGGGGCAGAGTCCACTTGAACAAAATCTTAGAGGTCTTTGGGCAGTTTCCCCTCAGGTATACAGGAGACTTTCTCACCCATTTAAGATAACATCTGGCCTCATTAAGAGGAATAGGTCCCTCTGGGAGTTCAGGGTCTAGTGGGAGGGTGAAGCAGACAGGACACTGGAGGAAAGTGAATTATAATGAAAGGAATCTGGGAAAGGGTCCTTGGGAGCCTGGTATGGTGGCACATGTCTGTAATCCTAACAGTCTGGGAGGCTGAAACAGGAAGATCTGAAATTAAAGCCTAAGTTGGGCAATTCAGTAAGATCCTGTCTCAAAATTTTTGAAGGGCTGGGGTAATGTCTAAACCTGCTATCCAGGGCAAAGGCAGTGACTGCAGTGCCCCACAGCATAGCTGGTGTTACTGGACATGGCAGAGGGCGACTTTGGGTTTGGATGGGGACTGGCTTTAACTCCTACATTAACAAGACCCTGTGGTGTGACAGGGTCTGCTCAGATTTGAGGTCACCTGGGGTGATGTGCAGCTGTGTAGCAGGGAGGCTGGAACAGAGACCAGGGCTCATAGGGATAGTGGAACAGGCTGGCACAGGCTATCTGTACCTTCCCTGGCCCCTGAGCAGGTTGGCCTGGGGTCTAGAGCTGAGGCAGGTGTCTGGAAGGTCTGGATAGCATTGAAGTAGGAAAGGGTGTGGAGAGACCCTCCTTCGCTGATCTCCTGGGAGGGCCTGTGGGTTGGCTGGTTGCTAGAACCTGACCAGTTCAGCCTTGGTGTCTGACCACTGGGCCAACATCAGGCCTGAGAACTTTGAACTTGAACCACAGGACTGTGCCCCCTTGGAGGTAGTGATGAGAGTCCCAGTGCCTTCCTATAGCAGGAGTAGCAGCATGGGCCCACTGGGCCCTACAGGAACACCCCCTTGCTTTGAGTGACAAGAGGACCTCAGCTCAGGCCCCACACAGTCTCAGGGCTAGGCCTGTGGCTTATCTGTCATCAAGCAGCTGCCTATTAAATGCTAAGAGGGCAGAGCTGGTGGGACCTGCCTTTGATACTCCTTGGTGGCTGGGTATCCAGGACCCCTATGTCATGCAGAAATGGGTTGTGGCTGGGCCAGTCTGTCAGGTGTCAGCACTGAGATTAAGCTATGCTGTGTACCTGTGACCCCAAGGAATCACTTTTGTCCATCCCTCTTCTGGTAGAGTAACAATAATCTGGCTTATGGTGGTGCTGGAGGCAGGTGGTAAGTGGAGGGTAGGGGCAAGTGCCAAGTGGGAACAACTTGCCCTTCTTTTCTAGCACAGTGACTCAGATTCGGACCCAGAGTACTCATCTCTGCCGCCATCTATCCCCAGCGCTGTGCCTGTGACCGGGGAGTCCTTCTGTGATTGTGAGGGCCAGAGCGAGGCTGCCTTCTGTAGCAGTCTGCACATGGCCCACCGTGGCAAGGACTGCAGCTGTGGAGAGGAGGATGAGTGTGAGCACCTGGGTTGGGTCCTCCTGGAATGTACAGGGTAGGCCTTGTGGCTCTGGAGCCCACCCTAGCCTGGGACTTTCTCTATTTTGATTTTGCAGATTTTGACTGGGTCTGGGATGACCTGAACAAGTCATCGGCAACCCTGCTTAGCTGTGATAACCGCAAGGTCAACTTCCATATGGAGTACAGCTGTGGTACTGCAGCTATCCGAGGCACCAAGGAGCTGGGCGATGGCCAACACTTTTGGGAGATTAAGATGACTTCACCTGTCTATGGTACTGACATGGTAAGTAGCCACTGGCCTGCAGGCAGCCACTATAGCCCCCGGGCCCAGTAGCCCCTGCTCAACCCCATTATCCCCAGATGGTGGGCATTGGGACATCAGATGTGGACCTGGACAAGTATCAGCACACGTTCTGCAGCCTGCTTGGCAGGGATGAGGACAGCTGGGGCCTGTCCTACACAGGTGCGTGTGGCCTGGGTGGGGTAGGCTGGCGGGAAGGGCAGCATATAGCTTCTGGGCTCACATACCCAGCTATCCCCAGGGCTTCTCCATCACAAAGGTGACAAGACAAGTTTTTCCTCGCGGTTCGGCCAGGGCTCCATCATTGGTGTGCATCTGGACACCTGGCACGGGACACTGACCTTCTTCAAGAACAGGAAGTGCATAGGTGAGGGCGCTACCGTGTGTGGCTTCCCTTGCTTGGCCTGACCCTGAGTGGAGACCTAGAAACCCAAGCCCCTAGGGTCTTGGGGTGTGTGTGTGTGTGTGTGTACATGTACATGTGTGTACGTGTGTAGCTCAGGGACCAGGCCGGAGTCCCCTGGACCAGCATCCTCTGTCACAGCTACACAAGCTGCTTCCCTTGGCTACCCCAGCATGGTGTTTGGGGAGGGCTGAGCCTGGCAGGCAGGACTCCCTTCCCTGTGTCTTCCTTCCAGGGGTGGCAGCTACCCGACTACAGAACAAGAAGTTCTACCCAATGGTGTGCTCCACAGCAGCCAAGAGCAGCATGAAGGTGATCCGTTCTTGCGCCAGCATGACCTCCTTGCAGTACCTGTGCTGCTACCGCCTGCGCCAGCTGCGACCAGACTCAGGGGACACCCTTGAGGGCTTGCCTCTGCCACCTGGCCTTAAACAGGCACTGCACAATAAGCTGGGCTGGGTCCTCAACATGAACTGCAGCCTCCACAAGCCTGCTGTGTCCTCACCCAGGGTGGTGGACCTGACCAGCCCCAACAGTCCAGAGACCAGGCCCTGCCAGAGAAAGCGCTGCCGACGGAGCTGACTTATTTCTTGAAGACTGCCTTCTCAGCCTGTGACTGGCATTCTCCATCCCTGCCCTCCAGCTACCCATCAGGCAGGAGAGAGGAAAGCTGGGCTGAAATCTATCTGGGGTTGTCTCATCTCCCCCAGGGCCAGGACAGTCTTTGCACAGGAGGTCCAGGGCCCCAGGCTCTCAAGTCCACTTAGCTGCCTGTGCTGGGCAGGGTAGAAGCCATACCTGTGCCCCCAGCATCTCCCTCTTGAATGCCCTGGGTGCAGCACCCTGAACACCTCTGGACCCAGACTGTGGGCCTGGAAGGCTGGGGTGGGCCAGGGTGCAGGCGTCTGCTGCCCCGGGGAAGAGAAAGGCTCGGGTGGAGCTCAGTTCATTCTGTTCCTGCCGGACCTGGATTTTTTCTTAGCTCGCTTTGCATGTTATCAGCTGCTGCTCCTGTCACAGAGACTTTAATAACTGTATCAAATACTCATACAGCTGTAAGATTAAAGAGTCCACCTCAAGGCCTCGGGCTCTCCTGTGTCCAGTTTTCCTCCTGCCAGGTCTGGCTATGTCCAAAGCTTGGAAGGGGCAGGCCTGGTTCGCCTCTCCCCAACATCTCTTACTCCTCCCAAGGAAGCCACCCCTCAAGCCTCTGGGTGGCTGTGGGCCTGGGTACTGCCCAACAGCCCCTTCTGGACACACTGCTTGGCTCCTTGGCTCCCCTGAAGCCAGAGGGTCCAAGGCCAAGAGTTCCCATCTTCTCCAGGTCCTTCTGCTGCCTGCCCCCCTGCAGTGGGGAAGAGCATGTGTTTCTGCTCATTCCAGAACTTCCCTCCACCCTTCACCCACCCATCAAGCTTAGACCTGACCACCCAGGGACTGAGTCCACATGGGGTCCTGTCTTTCAGGGTGTCCAGTCAGTCTCTGGGTTGGGCTATATACTGTCCTGCTGATGGATGTAGGAGGAAGCCCAAATGGGTCCTGCAGGTATGTGCTCAGGAGCCCAGGTCCACAAGGAGGTCAGGGTTGGTAGATTCTGCATCAGGAGGTCAGGAAGAGGCAGATTCTGTGTGAGAGGTCAGGCCCTACCCTTTGGTGCTGCCTGCCTTTGTGGGTCTTCACAGGAAGGTCAGCCAGGAGGCCAAGGCGCTCCTGTTCTGTGCTGCAGTTCAGGAATGCCTAGGGCAGGAACTGAAGTGAGAAAGGTGGGCCTTGGGGACCTGGTCTCCATTCCTGGGAAGGGAAGGGAAGGGGACACTTGGAGGGGCTCACCTGCTGCAAAAGATGGGGAGAGGGGAAGGCACCAACCACAGCATCAGCCATGGCTGGGCTGACCCTGTTAAACTGCTGGATCTGCCTCCACCACACCCCCTGCAGCCCGGAGCCATCTCTGGCCACTCTCTGGCTTGAGGCCCAGCGCCCTGATGTGCAGAAGGAAAAGGGCTTCAAGTCCTGGTACTGCCTGAAACAAGAAGGGCATAGGGACCTTTCAGAGGCCTTCTGTACCCCTCCAGCTCAGCAAAGCCCTCTGGCCTGTCTGCTCTCAGGAGGCACTTCTTCCACCCTTTGTAAGCCATCCTGTCTCAGCTCTGGGCAAGGGTACGTACTTAGAGGGTCATTGGGCGAGGGCTTTGGTGAGGAAGCATACATGCTGACTCAGCTCCTGCCATGAGGTCACCAACAGCACGTCCAGGTCTCTGAGGAGCAGCTGGAGCACCAGGCCTGGTAGGGCAAGCCATAGGTGTGGGTGGGGCCCTACTCAAGAGAACAGCCCCTATGCTGGCACAAAGCTCACTGTACCGCTCAATTCAGGCTGACCCTTACCTCTTCCACCTCAGGCCAGCCAATGATCATCTGGGCCTGGTCCACCACTGGACACTCTGGCTGCTGGGGCCCCTGGGTACTTGGCTGGTGAGACCTAAACAGAGGTAACCATCCCTCCATTCCGCACATACCCTCAGTCCTACCCTCCCTGGGTTCTTCCACCTGGGCTTATCCTGGGCAATGGGACTCACACAGCACCCTGTAGAGCGACCCCCCACCCCATTTCCCAGAAACCCATCTCAGCTAGGTTTACTACAGGCATTAGAGTGAAGAGTACCACAGGTAGGCATCCAGCCTGATGACAGCCACATGGGGACGGGCAGGGCTCTTGGGAGAAATCCAGGGCATGGAGCAAGGTGGACCTGAGGTCTAAGGCAAGAAGTACAGCACATCTGTTCACACCTATTGACAGGAAGGCTGTGGTGGTGGGGTCACGGGTCACCAAGCCACAGCCATTTTGCAAAAGAGGAGGAAAGTCTCAAGAAAATGAGCTCTGTGCCTCCCTGAGGTCAAGTAGGTTAACGGGAACCTCCCCTGGGCACACCCCAGATCCTAGAAGAATTGGACAGAGTCCCTTCATTTCTCACCACCTCTGTACCCCAGGTGGGCATTTACCTGGCACACAAGTGCTCAATAAATGCTGACCTTTGGATGCCGGGACCCAGCAGAAGGTCTAACTTAGGGATGCCTGAACAAATGTCAGGTGGGCATTCTAGTTCTCCTCCAACAGAGGCTACTGAGTACCCCGATAAGGGCTAGACTGTTGGTTGTTGTAGGCAAACCCCACTCAACATCTCAGCAGTTTCTGACTAGAGAGAAGCCCAAGCCCACCTGTGCCCCATGCACAGGAAGGTCAAGCACCTGAGTAAGCTGAGCCACTCCCTGCAGAAATTCTTGAGGTTCCAGTAGCAGCAGCAGCTCCTGGTCCTCTGCAGCCCACACCTCAGGAAGCACCTGTGGGTACACTGAATCCTGCTGCTCAACCTCAGCCTGGGTGACCAGGGCCAATACTGGCACCCCAGCAGCTCTCCCATCCACACCCAGGCCTGCTTTCCCAAAATCCCACGTTAGGTTCCAACCGGCCTTAACCCCAGCCTCACTGAGAGGCAGTGTCCTCTGGCAGCAGCTGAGAGCTGCCTTCTTACTGGCAGAGTGCTGAGGAAACGGGGGTCTCTCAGTCTATCCCTCTGCCAGGCTTGCCTGGGACCAGAGCTTCACTTTTAGGGGACACTCACGCCTGGGGGCCGGGGGTCAGGCTTCACTCGACTCCACGTAGGCTGCAGGCTGGACTCTGTGGCTCGATGCGACACTCACACCCCAGGGCACCCAGTGCCTCCAACAGGATGTCTCAGCCAGCGTCTTCCAGGACAGCTGGGCCGCGGGGTACAGTTCAGTCACTATCCGCTCCCACTCAGAACTGGCGGGGTTCGGGTGCAGCCCCACAGCCAGGCTCAATCCCCCTCCCCGTCCCGGTGTTCCTCTTCCTTAGAGTGACAGCCCACAGAGCTCGTCCCCGGGCTTGGCTGGGGACCCCCACCTCAGGATTCAGGAAGGACACGCCCGCCAGCAACTGAGTCAGCTGGGCTGTGCCCTGTAGAATGTCCCCAGGCCCACATCTCCCACCCCAGGGCCCACGTCCCGATACCTGGGTCTACGCGCACCACCAAGTGCTGCAATGCCTGCTTGGGCCGCCGTGCCTCAAGTGCTGCCCTGCGCTGCCCTGCCGCGCTCCGGGCTCCAGCACCCTCCTTCGACATGGCGTCGGCCTCAGAGTCCGAGTACGAGATCTCCCAAGTCGGGGGCCGCCGCTGGCTCCGAACCCGGCCCCTTCGCGAGCCCACGGTCCTCCCAGGCCCCACCTCCGCCATGGTGTAGCCTCATTTCGATTTCCGGCCGGGCCCGGACACCTTTACATCAGACACTAGATGCTTCCGGTGTGGGCGGGCTCGGGGCGTTCTAACTTCCGGTGGGTTCTCGGCTTAGATGCAACCATGGCGCGCAAGAAGGTGAGGCCGCGACTGATCGCGGAGCTGGCCCGCCGCGTGCGCGCTCTGCGCGAGCAGCGGGAGCGGCCTCGCGACTCGCAGCGCTACGCCCTGGACTACGAGACTCTGACGCGGCCGTACACTGGCAAGCGGCTCCCAGTGCGTGCCTGGGTCGACGTGCGTCGCGAGAGCCGCCTCCTGCAGCTGCTCAGCTGCCTGCCGCGCTTTGGCCTGGGACGCCTGGTCACGCGCAAGTCCTGGCTGTGGCAGCACGACGAGCCGTGCTACTGGCGCCTCACGCGCGTACGGCCAGACTACACGGCGCAGGTGCGCGAGCCCAGTCAAGCCCCTAGCGCCGCCCGGGCCCCGGGTTGAGCGGCTTGCTAAGTTGATCCGTACCCCTTGCTTCGCAGAACTTGGACCACGGGAAGGCCTGGGGCGTCCTGACCTTCAAAGGTAAAGCCAGGGCCTGGGAGCGCGGGGCGGGAGGCAGCCGGTTTTTCGAGCGCGGACAGCCCTGTCCCTTTCCACAGGGAAGACGGAGAGCGAGGTTCGGGAGATAGAGCATACCATGCACCACGACTGGCGGCTGGTGCCCAAGCACGAGGAGGAAACCTTCACAATATTCACGCCGGGACCCGAAGACGACCTGCGCCCTGTGCCCTACCCGCCGTTGCTCCGTGCCATGATCCTTGCAGAGCGGCAGAAAAATGGGGATTCTAGCGTCGAGGAACCCCTGCTGAGCCTAGAGAAGACGCCCACGGATCCTTGGGACTACCCTGCGAAACTGGAGGCCAAGAGCAAGGCCAAGGGCACTCCGGTCTGACGCGCGGGGACCGGGATGGACGCTGAAGGCCTTGCCTTTTGATGGGGAAGGTTGGGGTGGCCCTGCCGCCCTGATACGAGGACCCGAGTACGGGCTCCCGCTGGTGGGCTGCAGGACGCAGCGGGCTGGAAGTCACCCCAAAGAACCCCTTATCCGCTCCTGCGGCCGGGAATAAACGCTCCAAATGGTCTGGGTCTTGGTTTCTTTTGCTCTTGCTGCCGCGGACGGGGTGGGGGTGGGGTGCTGTGTATCTCAGCAGGCGGTGGCGGTGCCTTCTCGCCCCGTCGATCCCGCCCCGCGCTTACAGTCGCCACGATCTGCCTGGTGCTGACCTTTTTTGCCCACCTCTTCCCCGCGGGTGAGCGCCGGGCCGGGGTGTGCAGGGGGTGGGAGGGGTCGTGCTGTGGGGCGGGCTTGACGACCTGGTCCCTGCAACCTGCCGTGGAGTGCACGAGCGCATCTTTTTGGTTGCAAAGCCCGATGGGGCGCAGCGGCGGCTGGTGGGAGAGATCGTGCGGCGCTTTGAGAGGAAGGGCTTCAAGCTCGTGGCACTGAAGATGGTGCAGGTGCGCGGGCTGGGGCGGGGGATGGTGCAGGGGCGTGCTGCTGGGGGGAAGCGGGATGGGAACGCGAGGTGCATGCGGCCGTCCCTCCCCCAGGTCTCTGAGGAACTGCAGCGGGAGCATCTTGCGGACCTTCGCAGATGCCCCTTCTATGGTTGCTTGCTCAAATACATGGGCTCCGGGCCCGTGGTGGCCATGGTGAGTTTCCAGTAGTGGGCAGGCTGGTACCTTGATCCCAGAGCGCTGCCCACGCCCCCCCCCCCCGCGCGCTCAGGTATGGCAGGGGCTGGACGTTGTGTGAGCCTCGAAGGCCCTTGTTGGGGCCACAGACCCACTGGATGCTGAACCTGGCACCATCTGCGGGGATTTCTGCATAGAGGTTGGCAAGTAAGGCCTGCACAGTTACTTCTGTCCCCTGGTCGTTGGCCCCTCTCAGCCGGCTCATTCTGCTCTGCACACCCCCAGGAACTTGATCCACAGCAGCGACTCCGTGGAGAGTGCCCGTCAAGAGACCGAACTCTGGTTTCGCATGGAGGAGATACTGTGCTGGAAGGACAGCGCCTCACACTGGTTATATGAGTAGGGAGGAGCTGACCTGGTGGGAGACTAATGCACCCTACAGAACTCCCCTAAGCAGTGGACGCAGGGCACCTGCGAAAACTATGTAGCGGAGCCACCTCCCTGGCCCACAGCACCTGGAATCATCACACTTCATCTCATCCATTATTATCAATGTTTTCATAATAAACTGAGAAAAACCTGTGTGTGCACTGGCTTGGTCCCAGGGAGCAGAGACACTGTGTCAAGACATTTATTACATACAGAGCAGATATGTGGGTTCACTTGCAGGACTGAACAAAGCCTGAGGAGAACTGTACCAGCCTTTCTCCAGCTCCACCCACCCTCTAAACCCAGTCACTTCAGCTCCTGTGGGGACAGACAGGGACATACATCACAGTGGAGAGGTGGCAGGGTGGTGGGGAGAAGCCTGCAGCTACATGTGGCTGCAGCCTGTGGTGGCCAGCTGGGCTCATGGCGTAGTGCCCTAAGATCTGTGCTTCTCTAGGGGGTGGTGGGTAGCAGGGGCCACGCTGCCCTGATCAGTGCCTTGGAGTAGGAGTAAGGCCTGGGTTGGGAAGGTGGGTAAGGAGGGCAGCCCAGGGCCTGCTGCAGTGGCCCTGTCTTTGTCCTCTGGCCTCTGCTGGGCAGTCCCTCACCAGTTGCTCTTCATGGGAGCAGACCAAAGCGGGCAACCCTAGGCACTTAGTGCATGTCTGGGAGCTGGGCTTCTTGGAGCTCTGTGCAAGGGACAGACCCCAAGAGTACACCACCCCCATCAACCTGAGGCTGAGCCTGCACTCTGGACCAACTCCCCCTTTCCCCCCCAGGAGAGGCCATAGACCTCTCCTTCCTGAGGCCTGGGCCTGCCCTGGCAGCCTGAGAAATTCTACCCTAGGGGCTTCAGGGAGGGATTTGACTCTAGGATCCTGCTCTTCCAAGGTGAGCCTGGGAGGACATGGGTCAGCAAGGGCTGGACTGGATGGCACCTGGTTTGTCTTCTGAAGAAGCTGCCCTGGTGAGTCTGGCCCCAAGCTTTAATGCCAGATCCCAGGGGAGGCTGGATAGGGTTGAGGGAATGCTATTTGTGGATGGGGGATACCCACAGAAGGCTGGCTGGGGTCCAGGCAGCCTGAGCCTCACCTCCCTGGACACAGGATGGTTACTGGGCCTAGCCTTCTTACGGAGAGCAAGAGCCTGGGGGCCGAGGGACCCCACTCCCATGGGCAGCATGCAAAGCAGGTGGACTCTGGGTAGGAAGACTTGGCTGCTGCTCCTGCCGTGGGGTGCCAGGAGTGGGGCACCCACAGTGGACCAGGGCTGCCTGAAGGGGCTGCCCAAGCCACCTTGGCCTTGCCCTTACCCTGAAGTGCCTTTGAGACTTGATGACACTGGGCTGGGTGCCAGCCAGGTACTGCTGGGGAGAAGGTGGGTGTTCTCAGAGGTTCTCCCCTCCCTGCTGGGAACACTACCTGCTCCCCGCCTCCCTCCCTGTGACCCGTATCACCCCTCTCCCTGCCAGCTGGGTGGAGGGGGCTGGACTTCAGGTGAAAGCTGCAAGTTGAGAGGTTAGGAGGGGGTGGTCGGGTGCCTGGCTGCCTCAGGGGAGGAGACAAAGGACAGGCAGGCAGGGGTCCTATGTACACATTGGCATCAGGCAGGGTGGGGAGTTGGGTCAGTGGCCTCACTCTGGGGTGTAGGACACCTGCCACACGATGATGTGACTGCGCTCTGCCTTGGACAGCATGGGCTTCACCTGGCTGATGTCCCCTGCACCTTCCTCTGTCTCGTCGTCCTCTCCGTCTCCTGCAGAGTCACAGTAGTCGGGCAGCACCTGCCTGCCAACACCTGTGACCCTGCCCTGGGCAGTGCCCACTCACCAATGCGGAAGTCGATGTAGCCTTCACCACCACTCAGCACTAATGCGTTCTTTAGCTTCTGGCCCTCAGTGTCCACAGCAGGTGCAGCAGGCCCAGGGCCCTCAGATGGACTGTCTAGAACACTGCCATTGAGGGTGGCCAGCACATTCCCTGTCATGGGGCAGAAAGGCCTCAGTATGGCAGCCTCTTGAACGGGCTACCACTGTGTCCCTACAGTGGTGGGCAAGCACTGGGGTGGGCAGGGTGACCCCTCACCTGGCACTGAGACAAAGAATTTGACAGCATCACGGTGCCCATGGAAACAGAGCTGAGCTTGAGCCATGGAGCAGTAAGGGATGAAGCTGCTGGCTGATTTGTCACTGCTGTCATCCCCGTACACATGGATGACGCCCCCTGGGCGGGCGCCCTCCCCAGATGTAGGAGATGTCTTATTGGCTGGAGATACAGAGGGCACTAAGCCACCTCATTTCCAGCAAGGGAGGGGGGAAAAGAAGGGAGGGGAGACAAAGGACAGGAGGGAGTAGAGTGACCACCTTGGGCTGTGTCTGGGGCACAGCCAGTGCTGTATACTCACCCCGGAGCCCTAGGAGCTGGCCTCGATGCAGGACCACAGCTGGTGAGGAGAGGCAGAGATTGAGTGTGGCTACAGCCAGGGTCCCCACCCCATTCTGACATGTGCTCTTTAGGAGTAGCCATCACTATCTCTGCAGGTATCTTAGGGTGGGAGTCACTCACTCTCAGTCAGCGGAATGGAGATGACAACCCCATTGCCAGTGCCCACCCAGAGGCGGTTGCCTGCGATGAGCAGTCCTGTGATGCGCACAAAGGAGAAGCCCAGCTTGCCAGTGCCTGGGTGGGAGCAGGAGAGGCTGAGTCAGCGTGGCCCATGTCATTGTTCCCACCCTGCTCCCACCCAGTGCCACCCCTCACCCAGCATCTTGCTGACGTAGGGCTCAATGTCCACATCCTGCAGGTGCTGGTGGGTGTGGGCGTGGTAGAGCCGCAGGGTGGAGTCCAAGCGGATAGATACCCACACTCCATCACCAATCCATGCCAACTGCCGCACCTGGCTCTCCCGTCTTGGATGGGCATCAAATGACTTCTGTAGGGTCATGGTAGCCAATCAGTGAGGCTGGGGGAGGAGAGAATGGGGAGGGGACCCTGAACCTGTCAAAGCCCCAGGGGCCACCCCAATATCTATTCAGCCCACTCCAGCGTCTGATCCAGCATCTGCATTGCTCCCAGGGGTCTAGGCCCTGGACTAAGGTCAAACCACAGGAGAGGTATGTGTCCTTGACTTCGGTTTTAAGGGTACATAGCACAGGGCAGGCAACAGACATACTGGCAACTATAGCCTAGCTGCACTTTACTTGCCCATGCCTTTGAACAAAGGAGCAATTTCTCTGAGTAGTTCCCCACTTGGCTTCCCTCCCCTGACACTGCTGGTCAGCACTTGCCTCGATCTGCATTGTCTTGGGCTGGATAACGTGCACCTTGTTCTTATAGCCACACCAGACGCGGTCATACACAACAGCCATGCAGCGGATAGAGTGGTGAGGGTGGCCCAGGTCCATCAGGTGGTAATTGGTTAGGTCCCATTGGCCATCTAGAGAGAGCCCACAACACTTACTCAGGCTGGCTAGGGTCCCTCTACTCATGGGTAGGGGTGGAGAACCCACTGCCAGGCTGAGAACAGCCCCAGGGACACAGGGGAGTGCCCCAGCCAACTGTAGTAGGGCCACTAAACCTTACCCTCGCCACGGTGGAAGATGGCCAGAGTCCCATCCGCGAGAGCCACCAGCACACGGCCTTTGACATGCCTGCAATCGAAAGGCAGTGAGCCAGGCTCAGGCTAACCAGGCCACTTGGGCCCCCATCTGACCCCCAGCCCTCGGTGTAGGGTAACATACACCAGGCTCAGCACAGAGTCCTTTAGCTTGATGGAGTGCAGACACTTCTTCCAGTTGGCCACAGCCGAGTGCACATACAGCCTGTGGAAGGAAGTTGAGGTGGGCATGGACACAAGTACAAGTGAAGCCTGGAACCCTCCAACCCTTGCCCTAGTCTGATTACCAGCCATTCTGGGATCCCAGCCACATGGTGGGCGCGGCACTGCTGCCTGCTGCTGAGGGGTCCCCGGTGGGCTCTGGCTGGGGTTGTACACTGTTGCCATCGACCTCTGGCCCATTCTCACTGCAAAAAGGATGGTGACTCCAAGGTAGCCCAAAGATTGTGCCTGACCCCTTCCCTGAGACCCTGCCACCTCTTCCAGTCTCCCCTCTATTTCTGTCTTGCTGGACCTGAGAGAGCCCACCTGCCAGGCTGAGTGCTGGAGGGTGGGGCAGGTGCTGGGTCTGTGAAGACATGCTCTGTGAGGGGCCCAGGCCGCACTGCGGCTGTTTCTGGCTCACTGGACCCAGGGTCTGGCACCTCCGTAGCTTCTGTGGCCTCCTCTGTAGACTGGGACGGATTCACCTTCCCATTGGCAGTGGCAGCCACCTCTCCTGTGGAAGGAGGGGTGAGCTTCGCTGGGCAAAGATGAGAGGAACAAGGTGGATGGAGAGAAGGCTGCCTAAGACTTACCTTGGCCCTTGTCTAGCACTGGGGTGTCCCCTCTAGAGGAGCAGTTGCTACGTGGCACATTGCAGCGAGTAGCGCAGCCCACCAGTGTAATGCCAGCCAACACACCATCGGTGCTGGAGTCCTCAGGATTCATGTCACTGTCCAGGAACATCTCCCCTGGGGGGTAGTCGCTGTCACTGGCCGCTAGGAGGAGAGTTACAGCCTGTTAGTCATGCCAAAGAGCCCAGTACTTCAAGGCCACACCAGAGTTCAGCCCCGTGGAGGCAGCGGGAGAGATGGATGCCATCCACTGGGGCCAGTGTTCTACATTCTACTAGCTGGACATAGGCTCTAGGCAGAGCCAGCCCAGTCTCACTGTTGGCAGTACTCTGGCTCCATTGGGACATCCACATAGAGACCTGGGAGACCAGCAGGCTCATTCTGCTTGGTGGGGCCCCCAAGCCAAAGGGAGCAGAGAAATGAGGGTTTGGTCCTTGGAACAAACAGCATCTGGTCATGTGATAAACCCTGAAGAACTTTAAGGAGCTAAGGTTTTATACTTGAGACCCGCAGGGCCCTTATCACCCATTTCTCTTCACCCAGGAAGTCAGATGCTGCTGCCCAAGGGAGTGAAGTCAAACCCGCTACTTGTACCCAGCTCACCAGGCCTCAGTAAGGCAGGGGACTTGGGCCTAATGAAGATTCACATTTTTTTTTTTTGGTATCGGGGATTGAACTTGGGACCGTGCGCTTGCAAGGCTGGCGGTGGAATCACTGAGCTAAATTCCCAGACCTGAAGATTCACATTTACCACAAAGAAGTTTTCTTATTGCTTCTAAGCAATGTTTTAGTTTGGCCCATGCTGTGCCCCACCTGTCACTTCTAACCAGCTAAGTGTGACCTCAGGCTCTCCTCTGAGTCAGTACCAGCAATGGGCAGAACAAGGCCATCAGCAAGCTTCCTCCTAGACATGTGCCTCAGGATTTCACTTGACTTGGCCTGACTACCTCCCACTGTCCACTTACATTCTTGGCAGGCCTTTTGTCCCCATTTACTTAACATCCTAGTCATCCCTTGGTAGAAATAAAGAACCACCCTCCTTGAACACCAGCTTCGAAGGGCTGTGCCCACTCATGGGTGCCTGGTGGTGCAGGGCCCAGGACTCACCAGGAATGCTGGAGATACACAGGACATGGGCATTGCAGACTGTGAACTGGTCCACAATGGTGCCCGGCTGGTTGGCGTCAATGATTACCACCTTGCTGGTGGTCAAGGTGCT
Source organism: Heterocephalus glaber (assembly GCF_000247695.1). Next base: position 486,720 of record NW_004624913.1, read on the forward strand.
GGTGAGGATCCACACCCGGCTGGAGGTAGCATCTGTCTCTGGTAGATCCTTTGCCTGTTTTAGAGCATAGGGGATCAGGGCTGATCCCCATGAGTCTCCTGAGATCTCATAGAATCTCTCCTTGACCATGGCTTCAGAGGACATGGCTGTCCTTGCCTGTAGCCCAGAGAACTCAGAACCATGTCTAGATGGCTCACTTCTTTTTTTTTTTTTTTTGGTGCCGGGGATTGAACTCAGGACCTTGTGCTTGCAAGGCAGGCTCGGTCCCAAATCCCCGGCCCCAGATGGTTCACTTCTAAGAGAAATACCTGGTCCCCACATTAATCTGGGATATAAAACTACCCCCTTGGGCTCCAACCATGAAGCCTTCCTTCCCACATTCAGCCCATTCCATTGTCCACTCCCCTCTGCATGAATCAAGAAGCATCTGGTGTGTTCTTGACCCTCAAGTGGGCACTGAGGAGAGAGTAGCAGCCACCACAGTTCCAGGCATAGTCTCTTGGACTGCATTCCTAGCTCCTGGGTTCCTGGTGAGAGGCAGATGCAGCTCTGCCCAGGCCTATTCTGTGTAGAAGAAACTGGCCCTGACTTCCGAAGTGCCTGCCTCCTCCACTCAGCCTCATAGTAGGCACCATCCCAGCATCCTCTAGCTCTGTCCTTTCCAGCCTGCCCTGCAGCAAGATGTCCAGAGACAATGCATGGGGAAGATGGCAGGAGGGCCCTGTTGCCACACTGACCTTCTTCCTCTCTGGGGACGTGTGATTGCTCTTAGGTTCATCTTCTACTTCCTGGTCACAAGTCAGAGGGTCACGGCCTGGCATGGGCTTGACTCCATTTCCAGAATCCTCCTCACTTGGCTTCCACCCACTCAGGTTGACACCGGCAGCACACCATAGCTGCAAGAATAAGGCTGTGGGGTCTGACATATGGCTCCCCTGCCCACCTCCCAGATCTGCTGCTCAGCTTCTGGGGGCAGTCTTGTGGGGGCCGCTGGGCTCACCTTCATGGTAGGGTCCTTCTCTACCAGAGGGCGACAGTACACAGGGACAGGCACATTCTTCATCCGTGTGTCTTCTTGGCCCCCACTGGGACTCAGCTATACAGACCAGGAAGGCACTGTGAGCACAAGGCCAGGTGCGGGCAGGCACTCATCTTCAGAACCCCAGGTCAGCCAAGCCTGCTGGCTTCTGGCACAGAGGGCACACTGGGCAGGAGCCTGGCCCTCCAGGCCTGAGCAGTGAGCAGCAGGGGCTGCAGAGCTCCACCTTGCTCCCTCTCCCAGGGTTGGGGTCTGCCCTGGCCAGGCTGAGGGGTGGGTGCCAGTCTGGCCCTGCACACCCTCACTGTATCTCCCAAACCTGCGCACCCTTACTGTACCTCAGCCCTGCCTATCACCCTTGACTATCTATCTCTACCCCCTCCGATGCCCTTCCTCTGGTACTGCCCCTACACATACCTGCTTGTACTTGGCTGGCAGGCTCCAGCCACAGGCCTGTAGCCTCCCATCATCGTTGCGAACGTGTTCTCGCACCTGGCGGTACTGCTCCCGCTTCTGCTCCCTCCGGGCAGAGGATGTGCAGTCACTGGGTGGGGAGGAATGAAAGGCCATGTCCTTGTCCAAGGGGAATGGTCTGTCCAAGCCCAGGATACACAGAGCCCACAGGGCTGCCTTACAGAGCATGTGTCCTACCTAGGATCCTATGTAAGTCTCCCCTTGCCTTTTACTGGCCATTGGGCCCCATCTGACAGAGGGTCATCTCCAGCACAGGATTGAGAAGCCACATCCAATATCTGTCCCTGTCCAGGAGCCTGCTCTGTTGCCTGGGCCCTAGGGCTTAGCTGGCAGAGACTTCACTGTGGCCTGGGGCCAGATCCGGTCAGTGGCTCCTCACTCAAGGTATTTCTGAAACAGTTCCTTGATGTAGCCAGATGCTCAAGAGCCCAGGGACACAAGGCTCAGGGCCAGTGTATGGAGCAGGATATGGCGGGGGTGAGATGGGGGTAGGGACACATAAAGTCCGGCACAGCCCTCAGGGACTAAGAAGAGGGGCTGTCAGAAAGCGCAGCCTTTGCCAGGAATAGTGGTACAGACTGTAATCCCAGCACTTGGGGGGCTGAGGCAGGAGGACTGCTGGGAGTTCGAGACCAGCCTGGGCTACATAATGAGTTCAAGGCAGGCTGAACAGCACAGCAAGACTCTGTCTTAAAAAAAAAAAAAAAAAAGTACAGTCTCTGACAAAGTGTATCTGTTACAGAACACTAGAGCTAGACCAGACTAATAATGTTCTTTACAGAGGATGAGGGGAGTGTATGCCCCTGTCCGACAGCACAGTGAGGTGAAGCCCTGTCCTCCACATTCTGCTTCTGGACCGGGCAGAGAAGGGCTCTGCCACTAATCACCCTTTCCTCTTGTAGGTCAGAGGGCAGCTGAGGCTGTGAGACACTCACTCATCAGGGAAGAACTCCAAGGGCCGGCTGCCTGCTGAGATCTGGCACAGGGCATGGCTGCGGCGCTGGCTGAAGCTGGCAGCAGTGGGTGACTTGTAGTGGATGTTCACTGAGGGATAGGATCGCTTGGCTGGAGGAGGGCTGGAGGAGGAGCTGAAGAGGCGGCTGAAGCTGGCAGTGGAGGCACAGAGGGTGAGTGGCAGTAGCCTTAGGGAAGCCCACCTGTCCCCCAGGTTGCCCTACTCACAACTGCCAGATGGTGGACTTCTTTTTCTCCTGGACAGATGGGTGCTCTCTGGATGCTCTGCAGGGGAGGCAAGAGAAGGAACTTACTAACCCTCTGGCATCCCTTGCATGGGACCCCACCAGAGAGGAGCTGACGTCCTTCTACCTCACTCCAGAAGGGGCAGTGAAGGTCAGGCGCCACTCCACCATTTGGGATAACACACAGCCCCTCACTCAGGGACCACAGCCCAAACTGGAGACATGAGCTCATCTTTGGGGTCTGTGGAGTGCAGGGCAGTGAGGCCTACCTGATCATCTCAGTCCACCGCACAGCCTCCTGTAGCTCCATCAACCGCTCCTTGTATTGGTTGCGCTCCATGAGCACACGGGCCATCTCCACCCGTGTGAAGCGGCGGCGCTGGGCCATGGGGATTTTGTCCTGCAGAGGCAGAGGGTCCAGTGGCTCAGCCAAGTAAAGAGGGCTGGGGTCAGTCCAGACACCTCACTTCCTTCTGGGACACCTGCCTCCTAGGTGGGGACATGGCCTCCAAGTGTGGGATCCAAATGCCAATATCCTGCAGAGCTCAGGCAAGTGATAGTGGGAAGGATGTGGGTAGGGGAGAGGGGGATGGTGAGTATACCTGTGCCCTCAGGGCTGCCTGATTCTAAAATGTCCCATGATATCCTTGAAGGTACAACACAGGTGACTCTTCCTATAGGCTCCTAATGCCTCAGGTGTAGAACAGGATGGACTGGTCCATGTGAAATACAAGAAGCAAAGTTCTAAGGAAGGTCCCACCAGCAGAATGCTTTAGGTTTGAATGACTTGAGTGGGGTCCATCATTGTGCTCCTCACAGCCCTGGGCTGTGTTGGACAATGCTGGAAGGCCAGCAGAGCTGCAGGGAGTGGGGAACCTATGGGGAAGTGCCCTGCCCCTGCCTGCTTAGTACACCTAACTTCAAGTTTGGAAGGGACTGAGCCTCAGTCCAGCCACTGCTCATGCAAGGGGTCTAGGGAGTCACTATTCACTTTAGGCTTTGTCTCTCCTGGACGACTGGAGGTGGGAGCTGCACAGCATGGGCAGAAAGTAGTGGCTACCATTTCTTGAACCTTCAACATAGATCTTTATCATCACATCCCCATGGACTGAGCTGTAAAGTGCTGAGGTCAAGGGCTGGTATGACTCCAGGGGCCCAGCTTGCTCTCCTAAGGAAGATGGCCATGAAACAGGAGCACAGGCTGCTCATTCAGGTTCTGCAGGAGGCTGGGACTCCAAGCCAAGGGCCTACTCCACCTAGGCTGTAGGAGGCTTTCCTCAGAACACTGTGGTTCCCTGGGCAGAGTGCCTGGGAAGGCACAACAAATGCTGGCACTGCACCTGCAGACTCACTTGGAGAGCAGAGAGTGGCTTGGGACTGCAGAACACATTCACTAAGGCTGAGGCTGGGAGGGAGCCATGCCTCACTCTAGGGTGAGACCTTCGAAGGGGGTGGCTGTAACACCACAAACCCCCAGGGGAGGGCCAGCAAATAAGGCACCAGGACAGGTGGAGAGGCCCAGGAGAACCAACAAGTCCTAGTAAGCCCACCCCACACCCCTGCCCACCCATGCCCACTCCCACAGGTTAATAGTGGAATATACCAATTCTGTACAGAGATAGCTGCTTACATCCTCCACCTCTTCTCTGGGCTCGCGACGAGCAATGACAGCCTCTGACTTCACTCTACAGGACAAAAGAGGAAGTAGAGAAGGTGAGGGCCCTGAAATCCCTTCATGAATGCCCAGGCTTAGGGTTTGCCCCACAGGGATCCCAATAATGGCTCTGAATAATTTGGTCAGTTCCCTAGGGCCAAGGGGGCCCCCAAACCCTTGCCTCATATGACCCCAAAGCCCAGTCTTCTGGCTGTTTTGACAAGAAAAAGGTAGTCAAAGCCTGAGAGGGGCCAGGAGTGGCTGCATATGCCTATAATCCCAGCATCTGGCAGGCTGAGGCAGGATTGCCATAAGTTGAGGCCAGCCTGGGCTTGCAATAGTGAATAGAAGACCAACCTGGACCACATAGCAAGATTATCTAAAAAAAAAAATCCCAAAACAAAAAACAAAGAAACCCGAGGCAGGAAAAGCCAGGGACACTCATGGGTGGGGTAGATCAGTCAAGTCCAGAGCAGACTTGGCTCCCATTGACTCTCTCCAACATTACTCCTCCCATTGCAACAGGTCCAGAGCCAGGACATAGGACTCCACGGAGCCAGAAGGCCAGACCTTGGCTAATTCGAGGACTGGGGAGCTGAGGGGATGTGGGGTACCAGGACAGCCGGAGCCTCCCCCCGCTAATGAAGGAACGGGGTGAGAGCTGTAGCCAAGGCTGCTACCCTCACCCACAGACAATATATGAGACAGGACCTTGCATAGCAGGCTCAGAAGTAGACCAAGATGGGGAGGGAAGGCATTGGGCAGACAATGGACCTGGGTCAGTGGCTGGAGCTGGAGCCCAGAGGGGGCTGAGCAATATATCCACAAAGCCACTTGTGGCAGGAGGAGCCTCTCAAGATGGTTCAGGATTTAGGACAGCAGATTCAAGGGGCACATGAAGAGGAGAGGTGGGCTGCTCATAAAACCCTACCTGGGAGCCTGAGTTTTGCTTGCCCCCAAACCCCCTCACCTTTTAAGCTCTTCTTCCAGCTCTTTGATTCGGTTCTCCAGTTTGACCTTGGCCTGCTTGGCTGCTTCCAGCTCCCCCCTCAGGACCTCCTGCTCTCCTGACAGTTGGTCAACCTTTGCAATGAGGTCATTCTTCACCACATTCAAAGCATTTCTTTAAAAGTCAGAAAGATGGGGGCGGGGGGATATGTTTCAGGAGAACTCCTGTGCACATGTTATAAGGACTTTTTTTTTTTTTTTTTGGTACCAGGGATCAAATTCAGGACCTTGTGCTTTCGAGGCAGGCAGCAGCACCACTGAGCTAAATCCCTGGCCCGTTATAAAGACTTTTGAGGGGCCCACATGTTCCTATCTGAGAAGGTTCACCTCGGTCAAGAATGTGGCTGAGGGTGTGGGACCACCTGTTTGACCAGGGCACCAAACTCTGGTCACCCTAGCCAAAAAGTCCTTAAGATATGCTCTCCAGAGAAACTACTTAGAAGTACTGCTGAGTGCTCCCTGCTAGAGACAATGGTAAAGGTCCTATCCAGGTGGCCCTGTAACCAACAACCCTCTATGGTCCTTCCTCTATGGTCTGTCGAGAGGGCTGCTTAGTCTGGCACAGAGGACTTCTTACTTGGTTTCTAGAAGCTGTGAGTTCTCCAGCAGCAGGTTCCCCACTTCTTTTCCCATTCCTGCAATGAAAAGTGTAAAGGTTTCCCTGAGTACTTAGGCCACCCTGATGTTATTGTGCCTGCCTCAAGGAGCAAATTTCTCTGGGGTCCTCACCCCCATTTGCAGAGAGCCAGCCTCCAGAGGGTGGTAAAGTTGGCCCTGGAGAGGAGTCCTAGCCCTGGACTCCCCAGCCAATGGAAGTGGGCTCCCATGCCAGGCCGGTGGCCCACATATACAGAGCAAGGTCCCCATGGTGGCAGCCTAGAGCTTAAAACCAGGCCCTGGAATGGCTTATGTGCAGCTGCTTCGCTCCTGCTCCTAGCATCACCCCTTCTGCTGTTACGGTTTCCAGGCCCATCATAAACATGTGCCTTTCAGAGCTGTTCCCCAGATGCTGGAGCCACAATGACAGGGGACAGATGACAGCACAGGACTCAAGAGATACCCAGCCACAAAGATGGGATGGCCCATGGTAGGTGTGACCCTCCATCAGGGATACATGCAGGCCTGGCAGGGCCTGGGCCATACAGGAGGCAAGGAGGGGACATGACATGAGGACAGGGCTCCCTGGTGCCTTTCTGAGGAGGAAGTGACCTAGTCTCTCTGCTACCAGGCCCCAAAATGGACTCCACAGACCAAGTTACCTGCAGGCATGTCCCATAAATCCCACAAGTACCAAATCTGATCTTTCAAAAATAGCCTCATATCTCTGCAGTCATGAAACAACAAAAACACTCACAGGGGCCTTGGGCTAGGGTTCCACCTGCTGTCCACTCTGGCCTCACTTGCCTCAAACATGGGCCTGCCTCTCGTGGACAGGGCACAACAGGCAACGGGCTCTCTGCCTTGGGCTTGTAGAGGCTCAGAGGGTCTGCCTATAGCAGCTCAGAGGGAGGCATTGCCTCCCATGACAGCCTGAAGCCAGCCCCTGCTGACCCTACCACCCCTGTCATGCAGAACAAAGCAGATGCTCATGAAGCATGAGAAGGTGTGGGGTAGAGAGAGGAAACCAGAGATAGGAGAAATACACAAAGAAGCAGGGCCTTGGCCTTACCAAAAAAATCATCACGTACTGCGGGAGCGTCCCAGTCCCACAGGAGATGGGCAACAGGGCAGGGGGAGGAGGGAAAGAAAAGAAGCGCATTAAGCCTATGTAGACTGCAGGGTGGAAGGTATTTCAGGGTCACTTCTGGCTGTGTTAGGGTGATAATAGGAGCGGAATAAGAGGGCAGGAAACGGGATGGAGCCAGCTACCCCTTCCGGAAAGTTTATCCTTGAGCTGAACACCAGACTGCCAGGCCAGAACCACCTGTGGGAAATTCAGTAACTACTTATCCCTGGATGCTGGGCTAGAGAGGACAAGGTGGGGGAATCCACGCTGGGAAAGGGACTGGAACAAGGGAATGGGCTCAGAGAGGCAGGTGGGCTTCAGGGACTCCTGCTGCAAAGCAAGGCAACAACTCAGCCTGGCTACCTGCAGGGCCCTGGGCTGTGCTTAGCAAATATCACAGGGACCTTGGACTTCTCAGGTACACCCAATAGGTACATTCTCAGTGGCTCCCTAGAGGTCTTCTCAGGCTCAAAAAACAGGGGTCAGATACCAAGGGCCTGCCATTGGCCAATGGAGCAAACCGAAATCAGCTTTCAGGCAGTAGTAGGCTGGTCAGCAAAGCACGGGGCTTGGTGGCTGGACAGCCCGGTGCAGCCAAACAGCAATCAGGGTCAGTGCAGAGCCCTTGGTGATGGCCAGCAGCAGGGGAGCACCCACATGTATGCACCCCACTCCAGCTGCTCTTCACAGTGTGTGGGGGGGCACAGGAGACAAATGGGAGAGATACACACCTGAGAACTCCCCTGGGCCACGTCCAGCGAAGCAGAGAAAGATGGGGAAGGAAGCAACAAAAGTCAATTGGTGACTGGAATCAACAAATAAAGGAATTCTCTTAAAGAAAAAGCAACAATGACTCAGTCATTCCCATGCTGAAGGGCATGGAGGACAACATATTCCAGCAGGCCCAAAGCATATCCTGCAGGGCAGAGCCCTGAGGTGGAGGGAGACCAAGGCAAAATCCTCAGTCCCTAAGAGGCCCACAGTACTGCAATCCTGGCTTTGGCAGGAACCTACTTCTTTGTTCCCATCACCCACCCAGCAAGAGACCAGCCCTCTGCGGAACCCAAGATAAAAGCCTGTATCAGAGGGGTGTGTGCATGAGTTGAGAAACCATAAGAAGGGGGTACAACTTCTCGGGAGTCCCACCCCTCCACAGTGAGCAAGCTGGCTCCCCTGGTCACCCAGGTCTCATGGGAAGGTATCACCTCAGGTGAGGGATGACCAGATAATAAGGGATCAAGGACCCCACTGTGGAGAGGGGAAACAAATTAGTCAAAAAGCAGAGAGGGGTGAGGCGGAGAGCATGAGGTGGTGGGTGCATTCCCTCTGGAGGCAAATCTCAGCACACAGAGTGGGCTTCTGAGAAAAATGGATGTGGATGGGAAGATGCTTCTTTTTTTTTTTTTTACACAGAATTGATGAGACCACTCTGTAGTATTAATGTACTTCATAAGGAAGGAAAAGAATATTAAAAACCTAGTTGATTTAAAGAACAAAATATGCAATTTGTTCTAGGAATTTATAGTTCACCAATTCAAAAGCAGTGTCTTCTTGCTAATCACCTCCCTGGACAACCAGGGCACATGCTGTGAACATGTGGTATCCTCCTCTATTTTTTTTTTTTTTTTGATACTTGGGAGTGAACCCAGGACCTTCAAACTGAGCTATATCCCTAAGTATTGTTTTTTATTTATTTTGAGATAGGGTCTCACTAAGTTGCCAAGTTGCCCAGCTGGTTTTGAACTTGTGAGCCTTATGCCTTAGCCTCCCAGAAAGCTGGGAATACAGGTGAAGTGTCATTACTTGTCCTTGTATTTTTATGTTTAGATCTTTAATCCACCTAGAAATTACTTGTGTTTGGGGTGATAAGACTCGAACCACATTAGAGTATGAGGTCAACTTCATCTTAGTTGGAGCAGCTGAGACCCTCACTTTTACTGGAGAACCCACTCATCCTCCATGGCTGGAGACCGCATGTACCATGAGAGCCTCATATGGCTCAGGTCTGCACTCTGCCCTCTACTGTGAGACTTTTCCACCCACTGCAGCTTCAGGGTGCAAATGGACATCTGGATTGGCAATCCTGTGAGAAGATGCTGCCTTGAAAATTTCTGGGCTGCTCTCAGATTTACTTTTCTGGTTGAATGGCAGAATCCATTAAGAAAGTTCCAGGAAAATATCCAACTCTGGGTAATTTTCCTGGTTCTGAATGAACTGATATCCCTCTGTAGCCTCATCTGTGATGTCACCTGACAGCTCAGGGAATCAACTGTTAGGCCCAGGAGTGGTCCTGTATCTCTATGTATTTAAGGGTTTTATGTTCTTCTGTTATGCTTTCTAATTCTCTTTATGCAAATGTGTCTGCTTCTCAGGATTATGACCAGACATCAAGGGCAGGTTGTGACATAGGTAGGATCTGTCCCTGAAGGACAGCCAATAGACCATCAAGCAGTGGAGGGGCCAAAGTCAGGTCAGCCCACGTCAGAATTTCAGATTCCAACTGAGTGACACTGGACAAACTGCTCAGCTTCTTTTGGCTTCAGTTTCCTCATTTGTAACTTGGGAAAACAATCACCTTAGGTAAGTGTGTAATATTCCCAGAAAATGATGCAGGTAAAGGCTGGAATAGTACCATACTTGCTAAGTGCTCAGGTGGGTATGCCCAAGTATATGTACACCAGCAGGTGATGGCAGATCACTCAGACAAAAGGAGGATGAAAGCAAGGGTGTGGATGCACCACACAGAACAATACACTTACAGGAAAGGTCCAAGATACGCAAATCCAGAGTCAGAAAGCAGATCAGTGGCCAGAGTGGTGGGGAGGGGAGGTAGGTTGTTTACTGGGTACAGGCTTCCTTTTGGGAAATGAAAATGTTCTAAAGTTATGTAGTGATGGTTGCACAACTCTGAACACACTAAGAACCAACAAATTGTACATTTTCAGTGGGTGAATTGTATGGCGTGGGAATTATACCTTAATACAGCTGTTAAAAGCAGTGTAGAGGGTGGCTAGAGTCAAGGCTGTTGTTTGGGGTTGGATCTGGACCTGAGTCCCTTCACCTAAATTGAAAACACAATCAGCATGCAGCCACTGGAGGCCATGCTGAAGACACAGGGGCCATGTGTATGGAACACTGGGCTGATCACATCATGACCAAATTGAGGATTTGAATCTTATCACAGGACATCAGACTGCAGAGATACAAGAGTAGGGTCCTGCTCCACCCTCTTCCCTACATTCTACTTGTCACCTCCTACAGGCCCAGAGCCCCTGAATGTACCTCCAAACTCCCCCTCAACCAGAGCTACTAGGTCAAGAGCAGGATTGTCAGTGGGGCTATAACCCTTGACTTGAAAATAAAAATTTTACATGCATATGCATTTTTCTAGGGAAAAAACATCTTTTTATCAAAGACTTCAGAGCTCATTGAGGTATTGTGGAATGCTGCAGTGCCCACATGAAGCCCCCGAGACCCTGGTTCTACCTGCCAGCAGCTTTGGCATCAGCTGTGTAGAGCCCATGTCTTAGGCACCATAGGCAGTTCACTGACAAGTTCCTGTGCTGTTCTCTTCCCAGTCTGGCCCTCACCTGGTAAGTCTGGGCTGGAGCTGTCATGGCTTTCAGTATCTGGCCTGGGCAAAAGTAGTGTTCCCATGGGACTCATGATCTAGTAGAGCATGGATGATATTTTCCCAAACAAACTTAGGGCCACACCTAACCCAGCAAGTACAACTACCTTAAAGGACATCAAATACCCCAGGACGAGACTGGTCTGCCCCTGGCAGGTATAAGAGGAGACTGAATAGATGTAGCCACCTGGAAGCTGCACCTAGTGAGGGTCCTGCACCTTCACATGGATGCTTCTATTTCTGGAAATCTACCCAAGAGCAATCATTAGAAATCAGCAGGCATGGTGGCATATACTTGTAATCCCAGCATTCCGGAGGCTGAGGTAAGAGGATTGCCACAAATTCGAGGCCATCCTGGGCTACATATTGAGTTGAGAATCAGACTGAACTACATAGCGAGACACTGTCTCAAAACAAACATCCCCTCCAAAAAAAGTGGTAAAAAAATTAAAAATTAAAAAAAAAAAGAAATGTGGACAAACATTTATGCCAAAAGTCCCTAGGATAAGAAGGGGGGAGGGGCTGGAGGAGAAAAGGATGAAAAAAGAATTAAAATGTGTTATGTACATATACCAACTCCTCACGAGGCATGTAATCATTATGTACCGCAAACTTGTACTAATAAAAAATAAAAATTGAAAGCAAAGTAAAAAAGGTCCCTAGGACAGCAGCAAAAACTAGAAACAAGAGAAGGCCAATCAAGTATCAAGTAATTTACAATACAAAAAAATTTATAGTCATGTGAAAGAGAGTTGAGAGTGATTTTAATTTTAATGGAAACATCAGTGTCATCCCCAACAAAAAGGTGCAACAGCACTGAGAGGCCTGAGAAAGTGTTACCAGGACACTGGAATAATCATCATGGCAGCTGGGGGTCCCTTTGATTTTCACTCCCTTCGTGGATACTATTTTGAACGTAATTGTAAACATGTGTCACTTTTCCAAAAAAGCCCCCCCAAAATCTAAAAGTAAAATCTATAGCACTATCTAGATTATGTAAAGAACAATGGAAGTGTATTAATATTAAAAGCCACTGTCCTATTTAGTGGACTCTTTCTAAATAATTTTTATATTCGTACATTTTTGTTTTCGTACATTTGTTTTTAAATACGTCTGAGAAAAATCCCACTGGAAGCATGTCCTACAAGGTAGGCATCCTTGCCCCGCCCCCCTTTCTGAGCTGCTGGGGATGAAACTCAAGGCCTTGAGCAAGCACTGTACTGCTGAGCTATACCCCAGCCCTATTTTTTCTAATTTTATTTTGAGACAAGCTATCACTAACTTGCCCAGGTTAGCCTTGAACTTGAGTTCCTCCTGCCTCAACCTCCTGAGTAACTGGAATTACAGGTATGTACCATGGTGCCTAGCTGCTCTCCTATCTTTAGGGGAGAGCTTTCAGTCTAACAGTGGGTGTGAAAGTACTGAATGGTTAAAATGGTGCATTTTGCTGTTAATATTTTACCATGATGATGAAAACATTATAAGGGGCCTTTGATTCAAGCTGGGCTTTGAGCAAAATGCAGCGCTAATGCCAAACACCTGAGCTACTGTTGTTCCCTAGTGGCTCCAGAAAAGCCACCCAACTCAAGGAGATCCTAGAAGCAGCCCAGAGAGCTGCCACAAGGATACCAGACTGACAAGGCCAGCCAGGAGCTCCCTGCCACACTCAGTCTCAGTGGTGTCTGCAGCTGGAAGGCCTCCTGGTTGTCAGGGAAACACCTGTGCGTCTTTGATGGCAAAAGGTCATTGGCTTATACCAGGGGGAAGTGACAGGAGCAGGGAACCTGACGATAACCACTCTAAGATGCTTTGCTTGGGCAGGAGAGGATAAGACACTGATAGCAGTGCTGAAGATTCTGGGAGCAGAACTACTACCTCAGACTTCCCCTGCATGCATGAGGTGGCTGCCATAGCAAAGCTACGGCTCCCTCCAGGGCATGAGAAGGAAGAAGCACCAGTCCTGAGAGATCTGTCTAAGACTGGGTGCAGACAGAGGCATCAGGGAGAAGAATTGCTCTCTTTGCCCAGCAAGGAGAAGCCGCTGACACTGCAGCCCATCTCACAATGGCTGCTGAGGGCAGGGGGTGCTCAGGCTGTACCCTGGGACCTCAGAGCTCCTCACAGAGGAGGGCTGCAGGCAAAAAGGTGACTCAGAGCCTCCTAGTTAGCACTTAGCTGCCAAGAGATGCCCCAAGAACACAGAGGCCTCAACAGGCAGCAGGAGGACAGTGCCCAGGAGCTCAGTGCCATGTTAGCACTGCAAAGGACTGTCTGTGAATCTGTGATGTGGAGCAGAGCTGCTAGCAAACAATCACTTTCTAATGATGTCCCTAGAGCAAGACATGGTGGTGCATACCTATAATCCAGCAATGAGGAAGGCTGAGGGTGTCAGGAGTAATGCTACATAATTTTAGGGTAAAATCATTTGGTTAGCCTAGTTCTCTTGCCTACAGCCCAGCTACGGAATAACTCCACTTTGGCCTCCGGTCACAACTGAGACCTCAATGATCCGGTGACGCTGTGATTCTCCAGGACAAGAAACATCCTGGGAGCTGAAAACATCCTGGGAGAACAAACATCTACTCAGTTCCTCATTGTTCTTAGACTGTTACATCTTGTTTACCCAGGATGTACTGAACTCTCTGCAAGTCATTTGTTAGATTTGTTTCTCCCGATGTACCGTAAATTTCGTCTTTGCGGCCCAGAGCAGCACTGATCGAACCCAAAGCTCAGCTTCTTCTCAGTCTCATTTTTCTACCTTTCCTGTAATTCGTCATGTACTGCCGTGGCTCGCAGGAGACTAGGATTTAACTGCAGAGGTTCTAGTAAAGTCCCCTTTCCCTGTTCCCTATAGAGGGAGGAGGGTTGTAAATTCAAATCTCACATTGGTAACATAGAGACCTTGTCTCAAAAAAAAAAAAAAAAAAAAGAACTTTCTGAATCTTTCTAACCCACACAGGCCTGTAAAAAGCCCTGGTACCAAAAAAAAAAAAAAAAGAAAGAAACAAAAAATAAAAATAAAAAGGGCTGGGAATATAGCTCAGTGGTAGTGCCCCAGGTTCAATCTCCAGTACTGCCCAAAGGAAAAAAAAAACTCCCTAGAGAGTACATAGACTGTCCAGGAGGGTTTTTTTTTTTTTTGTACCAGGGATTGAATTTGGGTCCTTGCGCTTGTGAGGCAGGCAGCGGAACCACTGAGCTAAATCCCTGGCCCTACTAGGAAGGGTTTGGAATAGGACTACAGGACTAGGATGAATGCTGAGGGTATGGGGGTTCTTTGTAGGGTGAGACAATTTCATAAATTAGTGCTAATATTTGTACAATCTGTGCATGAACTGGTATATTACAAAGGAGTAAAGTTAATGGTATGAGGAATCTACCTTTATAAAGTTGTAAAAAAAAAAAAAAAGCAAGCAAGCTCCTACGGTGGGCCAGATGGCATATGCCAGTAAGCTACTCAGGAGGCTGAGGCAGGTCAGGAGGATCACAAGTTCAAGGCCAGCTTGGGCAACTTAGTGAGATCTTGTCTCAAAATTAAAAATAAAAAGGAGTGGGAATGCAGCTCAGTGGTAGCATGCCCTGGGTTATATAAAATAAATAAAATACATAAAATACATAAAATAAAATGGGGCTGGGGTGTAGCTCAGCAGTAGAGCACTTGCCTGGCATGCACGAGGCCTTGGATTCAATTCCCAGTACTGGCAAAAAAAATTTCTAGTCCCTGGGGACACTGAACTTTCCTTCATCTCAAACAGGATGGCCAACAGAAAGCCCTATCATTACAGAGCTGCAGGAGGGGGTTGTTTGTGTTTACCTAGGAGGTCGGCCCCTTCATCCACATCCCCGATGACCTCAGATCCAGCGGTTGACAGCTCGTGGTACAGGGAGTCAGTATTGATGCCAAAAGCTTTGTTGACAATCCCTTGGGTTGGGCTGTGAGTATAAAGGCCAGGAAAGCATAGTCAGTGGAGAGCATACAACCTCTGATCACTAGGACCCTTCCAAACCTTCCAACCACATGTGTTGTTATGGCTTGGATCTGAAATGTCCCCAAAAAGCCCCTGTGCTAAAGGCTTGGTCCCCAGCCTGTAGTGCTACTGGGAGGTAGTGCAACCTTTAAGAGGTGGACATAGTGGAAGGAGGTGAGGTCATTAGGGGTCCCCTTGAAGGGATTATGGGGACCCTGGTCTCATGATATGCTGCCATACCAAGAGGCCCAAAGAAAGGGGGCTGAGTGACTTTGCACTGAAATTTGTGAGCCAAAATAAACTTTTTCTCCTTTAAGCTGATTATCTCACGTATTCTGTCATGGTGACAGAAAACTAACATGTTCAAAGCCAACATTGTACCATGGGTGCAAGTATGGTGGGAGACACTACAGGCAGCAACTCGGGTGAACACTGGTCCCTGACTAAGGGCCTTGCTGAGGGAGTACCTGTTTCCTGTGCGGTCCAGGCGGGTCTCTGGGCACATGTCCAGCTCTGGGGTAGAGTCGATAATGTCCTGAACATCAGACCACTCATCACTGCTGCCCATGCCTAGGGCAGAGCAAAGAGAACCTGAGCCCAGGAGCCAGTCTACTACCTGCACTCTGCTTGCAGCTGCTCTCTGTCCTCTCCAAGCACAGCACTTGAGAGTCCTGCTGGGGGAAGGCCCACAGAGGCTATCTGCATAGGACTCAGAAGAGCTCAGCTGTGAGTCCACCCTGCTACATCCCTAGATCTCAGCAAGCCATAAACAGCACCTCCTATTCATGGTCAAATTGGAACAGGCCAAATGTCCTCATCTTCTCTCTAGTTGTGTGCAGTTAAGATTGTTCTATGCTGATGCGTGTCTTCCCCTCCAATTCCTATTGTGACCATATATAGAAAAGACAGGGACTTTAATGAGGTAATCAAGGTAAAATGAGGTCACTGGGGTGGGCCTTAATCCAACCTGATACGGGTCCTCATGAGAAGAGATGAGGACACAGACACACAGGTTGATGACCCTGTGAGGGCACAGTGAGAAGGTAGCCACTTACAAGCCAGGAGGCAGCCTCAGGAAAAGCCAGCTCTGCTATACTTTATCTTTCAGGACAATGAGGAGACAAGCTTCTGTTGTTAAGCTGCCCATCTGTGGCATTTGTTACAGAAGCCTAAGGTGCCAACACTCAACACCAAAGAGGAAGAGAACCCTCCCCAGTGTGGGGGGCAGCAGGTGGTCAGCAGTCCCTGTAGGACTCAGTAGGGATAGTGCGAAGGGCTGGCACATACCTATGCTGACATTCCGCACCTCTTGGGTGACCTGGACCTCCATGTTTCGGCTGTTGCGCTTCTCCCGGGCCCGCTTGCTGTTCTTTGTGCCACTACCATAATCCCCCAGGGGCTGTAGGCTCTCGTTGAGTGGTGTGACTGCAGCCGAGGGCACAGAAGATGTGGGTGTGTTGGACTTGGTGCCTGAGGTGCTGGGTGTGGCAGCTGCTGAGGACTGACCTGACTCAGACATCTCATCATGTGGACACTAGGGCCAAACACATGGAGGAAGGACATGTGTCATCATAAGCCACAATGCTTTAGCTCCAGGAGTGGCCACCAAGGCCCCACTGCTCCACTCCTTTGCTACTTTGCTGCAATTAAACAGTACTGCACCCTGTTCCCTCTGCTGACACATCAGGCTAACTCTTTCAGCCTTGTCACTCCTGAGTAGTCTTGCTCATCTGCCAACTGCTGCTGGCAGCCACGACCTTACTAAATGGTCTGGAATGGTGCTTCCTTGTACCCTTCTTAGGACAGTCTAGCAAAACATGAGGAATAGGTGTGGTGCTACACAGAAGACATAGTAGGAGGACAGACGGGTGACCTTTGCAGTCAGTCTTGGTCAGGTACCAGCTGCAGCCCAGGGTGGGGCAAAGGGCTCCAGCTGGAGACCAGGAGGGGTTGTCTAAGAGGGATGACAAGGCTGGACTATACACAAGGATGGTTCCACTATTCCTTCTGCCTTGGAAGAAGTCAGGGGCAGTAGAGACCCACAGCTTTTTATCAGTTCTGTGGCCTTGATGCAGGGACTGTATCTCATAGCTCAAGTGAGCCGAAGTTTAGCCCTGAATATCAGCACAAATTTAAATGGCCTGAAATTCCATTTTGACAGAATGGGAGATTGACAGATATTCTGTGGGGAAAGTCTGGACTATCACAAACTACTTACCTTAAGAATCTCATTAGGGAGGAAGATATTCTATTTGAATGGTATGGGACATGTAATGAGCATACTGTTTTCCTATGGTCTTTTCTGACGAAAATACTGGACAGTTTCAATATCACAGCCCCCAAACACTCCTCTGTAACTACTGACAACCCCTCAATAGCCCTGAGCAGGTGTCTAGGCCTTTGTACCTCTTTGCTTCCCTCCTGGCCCCATCCTGTGGTGCAGGAGAGGTATGGTTGGGGCAGGGGACAAAGACAGCTCTCTGAGCATGTCCCAGACAGATGGCTGACCTGTGTTCTTAGGGTTCCCAGAACTGGCAAGTATGCTCATCCAGAGGAGTGCATGAAGGAGGGAAGCGTGCAGCCGTGTCTAGAGCCGATGAATGCACCTGAACTGAAAAGTATGTACTCAGGTCCCAGAATCACAGCTGGTCCTTCGATTTGCCTTTGCCTGACCCACTGAATCCCCACCAGGCTGAGGCAAGGCCTTTCCATACTGGACACCACTTGTTCAGAGGACAGACTTCTGGTTCCATCTACTAGGCTCTTGAATTTCTACACAAGGAGTCTCAAAATCTGTAAGGTATTTTGTCCCAGAAAAGGGAAAGCTGACTAATACATTTATTTTTCTAAACTTTCATAAGGAGTTGATTTCCCCATGCAAGAATATTCTCCCTCCTCTAAACTCTACAGTGTAACCTTTGGGCCCTTTCCAAAAACTTCATTTCTTCTACAGAGATCTTTTGTTTTAGGCCTGATGCAGTATGATGATGTAAAAAGAGAATTGGCTTAAAAATGACCTCTGAGTGTTATTAAGGTTCTATTCTCAGTTTCACTGTATATAATTATATGTAGTGACTTTATAAATTAATGTTAAATTCAGGTAAGAATACATTTAGAAATGCCATGCCATATGTAGCATTGTATGCTGTTCTTTTTGTTGTTGTTGCATTTTGTTATAATTTAATAAACAACTTTTTTTGGTACACTTTGTTATAATTTAAAAACCACCTGTGGGCCAGGGATTTAGCTCAGTGGCACCGTGCCTGCCTCATAGGCCCAAGGTCCTGAGTTTGGACCCCGGTACCACAAAAAAACAACAACAAAAAAACTTTTTTGCATCTTGGTATAATTTAATAAATTTTTTTGCACATGCTGTTCTTAAACATTATTTTTAGAAACAATGAAAAAAAAAACCTCTCAAAATCCCACATCTTTCTCTACAGTAGTAGCTCTAAACTATAGGCAACTATGCCCCCCAGAGATGCTTAGCAAAGATAGGGAACAGTTTTTTGGTCACAACTGGAGAGGGGGTGCCTCTGGCATGGAGGGGATGGAGGCCAGAGATGCTGCCCAACATCCTATGGCACCCAAGTCGGCCCCATAGCCATGCACAATCCTGCTCCAAACGTCAGCAGTGCCCAGGGGAGAAACTGCATGCCAGCACACATTCCAGCTTTCGTCAAGTTTCTCTGCATTAACATCTTAGATGAAGATTTAGACTTGGGAGTGAGGCTTGGGCCCAATCTGAGGAAGGAGAGCCCTTGCACTTTGCATCACAAGGGCTGGAAGAGGCAAGGTAGCCCCCCAAGTCTCTGGGGGATGAAGCTCTGACGTAACCTGTGTCTACCCCACAGTAGTGGCATTAGGTACTCTTTAGTGGTGCCCAGCAGAGGGCATAGTGTGACTCCATGAAGTCTTGGCAGAAGCCAAGGGCGTGAGTCAGACACATTTCCAGATCTCCTCCTCCATGGCCACGTTTTTCACCTGTTGTGACTCTTGTCACTGTGGGGTATTTTGCCCTTTGGTATCCTGCACCATCCCCAGAACCCCAGCTCTGTTACTCTACAGGGCTACCACTTACCCAGGGGACACCCCCTGGCCACCACTTACCTAGGCCAAACCTCTCAACCTCCTAAACATCAACGTGAAGCAGTGACCTCCAAATGTATTGCAAAGAACCCACACTCTTAGCGGTCATTCCTCACCATGAGTAGTCACAACTGTTTGGTTAAAACACTACAGTACATAAAAAACAAAAAACAAAACAAAAAACAAAACAAAATTAAGAAATTAGAAAAACCTTAAAACTTGAAGAATGAAATAAAAAGAACTTAAAATATAATTGTTTTTTTAAAAAAGAAAAATTAAACAAAAGACACTATAAACTAAAACAAAAATGCTATGACTTATGGAGAGACTAATTCAGACAATGTAGTAGAGAAAGAACAGACATAATGAGAAAGACTGGTCCAGACACGGGCATAAGCAGGGTGCCCAGAGGCCAGAGGGTCAAGCGAGGTATTGGCGCTCTATGGCTTGGGCAAATGCTTATGGGGCAAGCCTCCACCATAGGCCCAGTGTGAGCAAGAGTGAGTGAGTGAGAGTAGTCAGTATAAATGGCAGGTCCTCGCCCAGACAGCCAGGGGACAGCAGGGTCTCCATGGGCCTCACTGCCTTCTTCCCTGGGCACAAATACTGGTAGAACAGTGAGAACTGGGTGTGAGTGTCCCTACATCTTGAAGACATACTCACTCCCTGGAACAAAAGCGGAAGTAATGGAGTCACTTTTCAACAGTGTCAGCCGCACACAGCAGCCCCTGAAGACAAGCTGGACAAAGGCAGAAGGACAGTTTGCCAAGAGCAGCAGTAGGAGTGACCCTAAGAAGCCCTGGGCCCCACAGTCACCAGCCCCACCGAAAACAGAACCCCAGGGCTTGGCTTCTGCAGGAGTCCTCCAGTGGCCTGTGAGAAATTCACCAAACTAAGGTCAGCTCTTCTGCCCCAGGAAGGTGACCGCCCTTACCTGGCAATGTGGCCAGCACGCAAACCTGCTACAGCTGCCTTCCAGACAGTCTGAGCACACAGACCTCAACAGCAGCAAGGGAGCTGGGGCCCTGAATGAGTGACTCAGCTTTCCCTGGACCCGGTATTTGGGGTGTACTCGCTAGATGGCTGTGCATATCGGCAGGCAGGAGGGGTGGGGTGTTCAACTCACAGCCAAGAGCCATTACCAGTAACAAGAAGGGAAGGGCTTGTGGAGGGAGCCATCCCCTTGCCTTTGGCTTCTCCCAGCTGAGGTCAAGCCTCTGACTCTAAATGCCTGTAAGAAGTAAAGGCAGCTCTCAGGAGCAACATGCATCCTGGCTGGAGTCTGGTCTGAGGGGAAGGCATATATTTTGGGGTGTGGTCTGCCAGAGGGTTGTTAAACTCAGTCCTGGTCCTGTCTGTAGCTCCAACTGTAGAGTGGTCCATTCCAGTAGCAGAGATCTAGCCTGGACTAGCAGGCATTAATACAAAGCTGCACACAGAAGCTGCAACAGCACAGGGTTCACTCTAAACCTTGTGCCTCCTGACACCCCAGCTTGGTTTCTCTGTCCCTGTCCCATGTCAGGGAGGTTAGATAGCTGCATGCAAAGACTGGACTCTCCTACATGGGTGTAGGACACCAGTGACGGGACCCTCACTCCACAAACGGCTACAAAACCTGGTAGCTGGAGCTGGACTGCAGCTGGCCGAGGTCATTCAGGTGCCAGTGGTCCCCCGCAGGCATGAGCTTGCCCCCCATCTGTGCACGTACCATGCTGTCAGCCAGGGGGAAGACATTCAGAGAGGTAGGGCGTTCTTTCCTGCTGGAATATGGGGGAGAGAAAGAGAGGAAGTAGATGGTTAGCAGAGGTGCAGGAGAAACAAAATCTTTTTTTTTTTTTTTTGGTACCAGGGATCGAACTGGGGACCTTGCACTTGCAAGGCAGATGCCGGAACCACTGAGTTAAATCCCTGGCCCACAAAATCCTTTTATTGGTACATAGACACCTATCCAGGGATGTGACCAGCTGGCAGCCCAGGATCCTACACATATAGCCTTTCCATTTCCAACACATGATTTACCACATATGTTTAGCTCAATTTTAAATGGATACCTATGGTGTCATCACTAGCAATTCCATAGCAGTACCAGTGTGGGACCTTTGGCATCATGGCTAGCACTAACTGGTAGCCCTGAGTGAATTTTATGATGAGAAAGGCCAGACTTGCCTTCCTGTAACCATGACCACCACCCCTGCCTTTGGCTCCTGAGGCTAGTAGAGGAATCAATCCTTTCCTGTATATCTGCTCTTTGCTTCCCCATCAGTCCTGTGGTTTTTTACGAAGCTATCTCATTGTAAAATGTTTGACTAGGATGTGTCCAGAGTCAAGAGAGTTAAGAGTATCTTGGTCCTGTCTGCTGAAGCCCATGAGGTGCATCTCCTCTTCTGATGCAACCCTCCTAGCTGTCTTGGAAGTGCTGAGAGAAACATGCGTCCCTTTGACGCTCTGATAATAAACCAGGACCATCAAGTAGACTGAAGTCACAAGAGCAAAGCTCACTAGCAGTGTGGGCTCAGTCCAGGGAAGACCTTCAGCGGGCAGTAAATAAAGGTGAGGACAGAGGACTGGGCAGCACCACCTTCCTGGGAGAGACTGTGTCCACATTGCTTACAGCTGTTCAGGTCAAGAATTAGCATTTGCTCACACCACTGTCTCTGACACTCAACCCTAGAGATGGTTGGGGGTACTTCTCAGCATTCAAGGAAGAATGGTACAGAGACTAACATGCTCTAAAAGCAGGAGATGGGGCTCTCTCACCAGTGCTCTGAGGATTCAGAGAACAAAGAGGGGAGAAGAGTAGCAAGGCAATGACTGAACTTCCTGCAGCTGGATGGAGTAAGCATGAAGCATGATTCTAGGAAGGGATCTCTTGACTGGGGGTACCTGTGCAGTTCTAGGGACCAGCCCGCTGGCCTGTCCTGTTCAAAACAGTGCTGACTCCTATAGCAAGAGGGTCTCCGGTGCTCACTGGGATTTGGCTGGCTTGTCTTGGCTGCCAATCCATAGCAAGGACAGAACCAGAGGGGCAGTGTGCTCCATAAGGGGCTGGGGCAGAGGAGGCATGCTCAGGGAGAAGGCATTCTCCTGTGGCTGGCTCTCAGGACCCCTTTGCAGAGGATATGTCTGGGACTGTCACTTTAAGAGTCAGAGAAACTCAGATGCTGAGAAGGCCAATCCAACAGACCTCCCTGACTCAGCTCCACTAGAACTGTTCAGGCAACAGCCTGTAAGCCAACCTTGAAATCACCACCAGCCCATGGAGGTAGAAGGATAATACCCTGGCCTGTTCTTGCAGATCAGGGCTGACTTTCCCACATTTTGCCTCCCTTGGACTTCCAAATCTGGTAGGAGGAACACCCTGGGGTCCAGTTCTGAACCCATTAAGCACTTAAATTCGTTTTTTTTTTTTGTTTTTTTTTTGAGACAGGCCTCCCTATGTAGTTCAGACTGGGCTTGAACTCATTATGTGGCCCAGGCTGGCCTTGAACTTGTGGCGATCCTCTTGCCTCAGCCTCCCAAGTGCTGAGATTACAGACATGTGCTACCACGCCCAGCTCATCACTTCTACTCATAAACTCTGGTAAAAAGCACTTGTGTCCCTAGGCCCCAAGCCAACACCATTGTAGCTGTCACCAGATGCTACAGGGATAGCTGGGAGTATGGGGGAGGCTCCTGCCTCACAAGATGAGGCAATGAATGCACTGCAGATCACTGACTTCCACCATCTGGCCAGCCTACTGGGTCCGGCAGAAATCTATCTGTGACCAGGAACACATCTTATCTTTTCCCACACTCCCTGCGAGCACTCAGTGGCATTGCCAACTAATAGGAATGTCCAAAGCTTGGCTCTCTTGTCCTCTCCTCTCACCTTCACAGCTCCCTGGGCAGCCTTAAATGCCTGTCTACTTCAGAGATCATTGTCTATGGAGGCCACACTGCTGACAGGGGTCACAGTCCAGCAAAGCTGAGCTGGAGCCAAGTGTGATGGCTCACATCTATAACCCCAGCACTTGGAAGGCTGAGACAAGAGGATCACCATGAGTTCAGGGCCAGCCTGGGCTACACAGCCAGACCCTATCTCACTGCCCCCACCCCCCCAAAAAAAGCTGAGCTGGTAAGTGACCACACTGGGCTGTGAGTACAGAAGCACTAGATGCCGGAGCAGCCAAGATGCCTTCATGGGCCTACTGCCTCTGGTAATAGTTGGTGCTCTCTCTGGCTGCCTGCTGCTCACTGGTGTGAGTTGATGCCATGATTTTATCCACAACAAGGGAGATGTTTGCTGAACATGGACAGAACTTGAGTCAGGCCTGGACAACTCAGGGAACTCCTGCCCACTACATGCTTTGTGCCTGTGCCAGGGACCTTCTGATCAGCCTTCGACCTTTTTAGTCATAGCCATATGAACAAGTACTTCTGACCCACAGCATCAGCTGCAGAAATCGTCCAGATGCTAAGGAATTGGGTGCCTGTGATTAAGGCAGTAGGCTGTACTTACTCTGCCCTTGGTCAACCCCAGCACCACAGTGGACAAAGACCTGCAGGCTTTACCTTTTCCTCCACGACTGGCGAGGACTGCAGGGCAGCGAAAGACACAATGGTCAGCACACAGCAGCGACAGCACAAGAGCAGGACAAGAAGACTATATTAGAGTGAAGGTCAGGCCAGCTCCCACTTGTGCATGCACTCCCACAGAGACGTGCATGACAACGATGGTGGGCATCCAGTGGCCCATCCTGTGCTGCCCTCTACACAAACAACAGTGATTACACACAGATACCTGCAAGGACAGACACATGGCACACAAACCCTCTTGGCTCCAACAAGGGGTTGAGATAGGGCCTGTGAGCATATCAGCAAGCAGTGGGCACACAACCTGTCACTGGTCACACAACACACGTGTGCAAGGCACATGAGGTGACAGCACACATACACAGACATACATGTTAAAGCTCACACTCACATCTTCAGTGATGGCCAAGCACAGTCAGTGTCTAAGCTCCCACTTAGTTCATCCCAGAGATATAGAGACTCTGAAAACCACACTAGGAGTGCAGGAAAAGGCCCTGTGGGTTAGGAGTGATCAGCAGCTCAGACTGAGGAGGAATAAGAGCCTTGTGGGGATCCAGAAGAATCTGAGCTCAGAAGGGGACAGACTTAGGCATCTTCCCCAAAGGATAAAGGCTGTGATAGGAGAGTTTAGCTAAGGAAGAGTGTGCAGCCTCTGGCTGGAATACAGACGAGTGGGGAGGGACTGTGCACCTCACCCACCTGACAAAGCAGCAGCACAGTTCATGAAGGACTGTCCTGACACCTGAGCCCTATGCGGCACATGACCTGCAGGGTGAAAGTGGGGTGTGCTTTCTTCATTGAAAACAGCTACTCCCTCTGGATGTGCCAGGCAGTGGCTGCTGTCCACACTGAGGGGCCCCAGATGATTTTGTTCCCAGTGGGGGCTTCAGCAACAGGAGCTGAGGCAGGAAGGCACAAGCCAGAGGAAGCTTTTTACAACTGCTACAGGGAACAGTCTGGGGAAGAAGTTCAATGCCACTAGATTACCGGGGAGGATGACGGGGATAGCCCAGACCCAGGGCACTGGCCCTTCTAATTCCTGTCTCCCCAACTCTGGGTACACATGTCCCTTCACAACCAAGGCTTGTATAGACAGTGGCCACCAGCCCATGTTCAACCCAGCTGCAGGCATCCTTTCTATATGCCATGAAGACTAGTGTGGGGTAGTCTAGCAACAGAGCTCATGAGGTCTGGGGACTGTGACGTGGCTACTGGTATCATGGCCTTATAGAGTCCCTACTGGCAGAGTGGATGGGGGCCACCAAAGCCTGAGAAGTGTCACTATGAACAAGATACCCCTCCATCTCTTAGACAGGATAGTAGGTCCCATTTGTTAAAGGAAAGGGCTCCTGGGGCTTGTACAAGGCATGCAGAAAGATCCTCCTACCAGCCTTTCACTGCAGGTATCACTCTACTGCTGGGCACTGAAGGCCTATGCTGCCCAGAGGACAGATGCAGTGGCCAGTCCATAGGACTTGGTAATGGCAACAATGAGCAGATTCACAGACCCAGCCCTCATAAAAGAAGTCACAGGGCTTCATATAACAGGTACATTTTGGTTCCATAAAGGAAGAGAAAGAGCTGTTGTGGAGCCACAGGGGGCTCTATGAATGAGGCCCTGTGCATTCAGCCCTAGCCTATGGGCTCCTTCAAGGAGGCCAGGAGCTTCCCATAGATGGCTTGCCATGAGGCTGGAGCTAAACTCCGGCACCAAGGAGAAACTGTAGGGGAAGTGGGGGAACAGGGTTCAGGGCAGACTGCTCCAGGCAGCAGGTTCCTCAAGGACATCTTGGCAGCAATTTCCTCTCCCCATAAAGACAACATAGCACATCCTGCACTAAACTGAGGCACCTCTTCTAGCAGAGGAGGAAGTGGTGGCCAGAATGTTTTATATTGGCTTTGGAGTCTGGGTAGCTTCAAACTTGGCTCAGCCTGATTTTTCGCTCAGGCCACAGGATCCTTGGGGATCTACTTATATAGCGTCTACAGGGCCTGGAGTGCTGATCACCATGACATAGGACCCTGGGTACTCACTGCCTACAGTGCTAGGTTGAGGTGATACTGCCCAAGCTCCAGAGATACACTGGGCCACTCTCCCTGCACTCTCCACCACATGGGCTCCCAAGTGTCCCTCTCTAGAAGGGCACTAGCAGGAGACAACCTGAAGGTGGTGCAATGTTGCAGCTCTTCTAGGAAAATCCCCAACCTGTCCAACTTCTGCCTCAGTTTGGATTGCTCTGTTCAGCTCCCCATAAAAACAACACAAAGACCTTGATTCCAGATGAGAATTCAAGTCCAGGTATTTAGAAATCCTCTTAAGCATTCTGAAGGTCAGAAATCAGGATTTCAGTGTGCAGAAGAGAAAGTTTCCTAAGCCATGAATTGGCACCTTAGGATTCAGTATTTCCATCTTTTAGATATAATAAAAAAACTGCAAGGGTTACAATTTGCCAAACTCTTTCACCCATGTTACTTCAGTAATTTTTTGCAGCAATCAGGGTCTACTAACAAAGTCTCTAACCTGGTCCAAGTAACCAGCATTTACCATATGTGGTGCAGACCCCACTCTGTTAGGGGCAGCAATGCCATGTCTGAAGGCATGTGGCCAGCCTTTCACAACCTACTTTGGTTCTAGGAGGTCTTCACATGCACACATACACAGGTCAAAGACTTTGGGGCATAGAAACAAAGAGCTTTGCCCCAGGCACCCAGAAAGTGGCCAGTGAAGCCCAGAACTGGATTCCTGAAACTTCTTGTTTGCAGGTACAATCTACAGACCAGGTAGGCACAGAAAATACAGGCAAAAGACCTTTATGCAAATTGGTCCAGCCCTGACTTCAGAAAGCTTTGTTGAACAGGGTGTCATGAGGTTCAATCAGTGATTCTGGGGGTTATGGCTTAGGCCCTTACCCCCACCCAACAAAGACTTGGAACCTCCTGGTCCAGGTTGCTATCACTGGTCACTCACCTATCTTTTCAAGCTGCTAGACCTTGGATGAGATCTTTGATGCTCTGCTTCCTGGGGCCTATGGTCCAAGTCTATCCTGACTCAAGAGGCACAGAGAGTGGGGAGAAGCCCAGCCTCAGAAAATCAGCACCAAGACCTAAACTTGTGCCAAGCAGGGGCCTGGGGATTTGCCACTATCCTGCTTGCAGAGGGAACGAGGCTCAGAGGTGGCTAGGGATGGTAGTCTGCTAGGCAGGGTAGCCTGGCCTTCTTCAAACCATAGTTAGCTAATCCTCACATATGGATTAGCGAACATTAAACCATTGCCCTGAAGGAAGATGTATACATAGATCCCAGTCTCGGTCCTACAATAATTCATCACTGGTTGACTTTATAAATGAGAAAAGGTCAGAAGCATTGGGTGACAGGCCAAGGCCTTCACCAGCAGATGCCCTGGCTTCAAGGCACATCATCAGGCTTAAGTCTCCAGATGCTTGCAGACTCTTCCTGGGCCCTCCTGGCTCCTCCCTCTAGCATCCTGGTGTAAGGCTCAGGGCAGAGGGCAGGGCACTGCCTACTTCTGCCTTTCTCAGGGGTTGGGAGCCTACACATTAGACTAATCCCTTCCTGTGACCACAAATGACTCAAAAGCACCATGAATATTAATTCTGAGGCTTCAAATATGTTTTAGTGAGCAAGTAAATTTACAAACATGAAGTCTGTGAATAGCGAGGATTGACCATATACAATTTTCCTCAGCCTCCAAGACTGAACTGGAACTGAGCAGAAGGCATAGGCACAGTTCCACATGTATCTGTCAAGGCCACAGTGGCCTCTACAGGCACTCCTGCCTACCCACCTTTCCCCTCCCTCTTCCCATCAGGAGTCCTATCTTCCTGAGGCCACCTACCTCCGCCCTGGCAGACTGCTCTCCGTCTGGCTGGTGCCCCCAACCTGCTGCATCTTGGACCTCTCGATGTGTTCCACATAGGTCTGAATCATCTGTCAAGAAGGGTCTCTTGTTAGTGTGGCCAGCCAACCTCCCCCACTGTGATCCAGATGTGCCATGCTCAGACAGAAACAGACAAATTCAAGACACAGTCTAGGAAAATCTCACCAGAATGAGGTGGACAGCCTTCTAGATAAAAGAAGGAGCTACAAAGGGTGACCAAAGGTCAATAGCAAATGCCAAGTGTCAGGTATGGCTGCCTGTACCCACTAGTGCCTACCTCTGTGTGTCGTTGGTGCAGGGCGTTGTATTCCTTCTTCATCTCTGATTCCCGCTCCTCCAATCGGGAGACTGCAAAACACAACCATTAAAAAAACAAAACAAAACACAACCATCGAGGGTTAGCTGCACAGCACCTACTGAGTGGCTCATACCTCTCCCTTGGGCTGCAAAAAAGATCCTAGCCTAAGACCTCATGCTCAGAGGAGCCACTACCATTTGGAGTGTTAAGGGACATATAGTGTGTGTGTGCATGTGAAGATGCTCAGTTCTGATGAAGGAAAACCAGGACCCAGGATGGGGTTACATAATAATTGCTGCCTAGGTCAGCCAAGAGCTTCCCTGCATGTGGCAAATGTAACAAGGAGTGAGGGCTGGGTATGTGGCTCAATGACAGAATGAATACTTGCTTAGCATGTGCAAGGCCCTGGGTTCCATCCCAGGCACTGAAAAGACAAAACAAAACAAAAAAAACTGCACAAGCGCAAGGACCAGAGTTCAATCCCCGGTACCAAAAAAAAAAAAAAAACCAAGCAAGAAGCTTATGAAAAGAGGCAGAATTCAGAGTAACCTCTGAGACATGTAAGAAGTGACAGAACGTAGGAAGTGTGTGACAGAACCAACAGTAGCACCCCTTAAACCTGCAGAAGACTGAGAAAACCAACTGATGACTATGCCCAATTCAGGTTAACAACCAGGCCTCCCCTAACTCGCGGCCAATGGTGACACCCAGGATGGCCCTCTCTGGTCCACATGTGCCTGCTTAAGCAGCAAAACTGCCAAACAGGCTAACTGGCAGCAGTGGCCAGGTGATCTATCCCTGTGTCCCACCAACAGCCTTGTATGCCTTCCTCTGCAGCTCTTTGTCTGACCCTCTGTCCTTGTAAACACCACCATGTATGGTGGCTACTACCAACATGCTGGTCACATATCAGTGCTAAAACTTGTCAGTGGGCTCTGTCAGCCTAGTGTAGTGGCCTCTAAGTCTTGGTCTGGGATAGGAACAGGCCCAACATATCAAATCAACTTTTCCCCCAATCTGATTTTAAGTACCTGCCATCTAAGGTAACCAGGTAAAGCAGTAAAATGAGTTTCAATCACCAAAACATCTTATCACAGAAAGCTGAGATCAAATAGGTAATTATAACATTAACACTTGAATATAGTTTTAAAAACTAATATACATATTCTTATAGTAATGATTCTAAAATAACACTTTGCCTACCTTGCCTTGTGGGGACAGGGTTTTCCTATCAACATCCTTGACCAAACATGAACCCCTCCTAGGAACTGTCCCGATAGCAGTGGCTCCATCCATAGATCTGATCTTCACCTCCACAAAAACCAAGCACTCCTCAGCCAGGTGAGAATATGAGGATCTCATGGCAATGGGAGCTTTGTTCTACAGCACCATGGAATTACCTACAGAATCATGGATTTTTCTTTCTTTCTTTTTTTTTTTAGGTCAGATTATACCAGTAAGTACAAGTGCCATGTGATCAAAGAGGTCTTATTTTTCTTATTTCCACAAAGGATCTGACCCTACTACAGAAATACACTATAGTATGAAAAGATAAAATAAGTGGTCCAGAGAAAAGAAATGGTGAAAAGAAACTAAGGGCATCCTTGGGCTTCCTCTAATCTCTTTTTATCAAAGGATTTTGTATCCTTCTCAGCTGGACCGGTCTTAGAACAATATACATTCAATGGTGATTCATCTCTCACTTACTCTGATCTGCGTAGTTCTTGGCCTTCAGTTCCAGCTGGCGTGTCTGAAACTCATAATGTTCCACCTGGATTTGGAGCTCTTTCTTCTCTTGTTCCAAGGAATCTTCAAACTCAATGAATTTCTATGCACAGAAAAGAGAAAAAGAGCAGGTGTCATGAGTGGAAGCTGGCTGGGTGACAGCAGCCCTTCATGTGAAGGACCATGGGGTTCAAAGACCAAGAGGTCAGATACACCTGTGAGGCTACAAGCTGGCCAGGAGTAGGGCCAGAGTGGAGTATCCCCATTTTAGACCTGGTTTCCCACCCCTTCATGGTGCCTCCTCTCTCCAGGCAAACCTCAGCACACATAAGCCCTGAGAGCAGGCAATAGGAACACTCCAAAACTGAGTAACATGGAACTTACTCCCCAGTTAAGGTCATTCATCAAGGGCTATGAATTCCAGTCAGGGCTGCCTTCATGCACCTGTGTGAAGTGGGTCATCACACAGGGCCCTGCATATAGAAGGGCGTGTGCTTGGTTAATGGCTGTTGCCATTCTGAAATTTTTAGTAATTTAACATAGAGTTCCATAAACAATGCAGCCGGTCCTGTCTGCAATAGATCAGAATTACTCCTACTGATACTCAACCCTGAAACAAGATAAAGGCTACTTTTTTTTTCCCGTACCAGAGATCGAACTCAGGACCTTGCACTTCTGAGGCAGGCACGGTGCCACTGAGCTAAATCCTTGGCCCCATGGCTACTTTTTTGTTTTTTTGCTACTTTTCTTGAGAGCTTGTTTGGAGGTTCTAGCAGGGGAGCACAGCTACTTGTATACCCTTGACCAAGAAAACGGTCCTCTTCTATCGGGGGTGGTCGTCCTCTTCCGAGCTCATAACTTCGGGAGGGACACACATGGAGTGGTGAGGGAGGAAGGGGACACCCGCCTAGCCAGCCAGATCAGCCGAATCAACCCTGGCGATCAATGGGGTGACAGATGTCGCAGCCAGATCACTCTCACATCCTTTTGCTACTTTTCTTAATGTGCATTTCAGTTACCACTCAGCTGAGGATCCACCATTACTGGACTAAAGAAACACACTGAACATCACTATTAGTCTCTGAAAGAGGCATGGAGATTGGTTTAGAGTTCGCATAGTAAGTTACATGGAGAGTTTCTGAGCAAAATAATCAATGGACAAATGAAAAGAAAGCACTCTGCAAAATGAAAGAAACTCTTGACGGGTCTGAGGAGCAGTGGCCCTAAAGGTTATAGTGTGGACTAAGTCAGTACAGAGGGGCCAGGCCAGGTAGGCCCCTGTACTACCAGGTATAATTCCTATAGTGGTTGGGGAGTGGGGGTAGAACCTTGGTTTTACTAAGCAGGAAATGGGAATACAGTACATGTCAATAAATTTCATTTCCAGGAAGTAAAAACACAAGCCAACCTCTTAAGACACAAAGAGCTGGGCTGGGGACTTAGCTCAGTGGTTTCGCCACCTGCTGTGCAAGAGCAAGGACCCGAGTTTGATCCCCAGTACCAAAAAAAGAAAAAAGACATAAAGAGCTTCTCAGAAGATAGGAATGTAAAAATAATTCAGACTTCAGGTTTGGCTATCTGGAAGAGACTCATCCTTGCAGACCATGGCTGTACTTCCTGCAATAAACACACCCTCTTCCCGTTCTGCATTGGCAGTGGGTGCCAGAAGACCCTCCTCCACCAGCAGCAGCTTCTACAATGCCTTTGTGCTGAAACTATGGGCTCCTGCTGAAGGATGACTCATTCTGGGCCATGAATGAGGGTGGAAAACCCAGTGGAGGGCAGACAGGGAAGAGGCCAAAGCAAGGAGAAAGTCTACATAGGATCAAGGACATTGCATGTAGCTCAAGTAAAATGAAAAAATGAAATAAAATAAATATTCTACAGACAGGAAAATGCAAAATTTTTTTGAAGTATTTTGCTATATACAGCCCAGGCTGGCCTCAAACTTGGAATTCTCCTACCTCAGCCTCCCAAGTGCTGGGATTATAGGCATGTGCCACCACGGTGGGCTTAAAATGCACAATTTTAGTGTAGCCATACAAAACTGGAAATAGTGGCTGTGAATTAACTGTGGACATGACCAACTAGTGAAGAAAGAAATGAATGCTACTAATTGGTAAGTTTTTTGTTTCATTTTGTTTTGCAATCCTGGGGATTGGATACAAGGCCTTGCTCTACATCCCTAGTCCAAATATATATTTTTCCAAATATATTTTGATAATTTTAAGTCCTATTAAAAAAATTACATGAGCCAGATGTGGTGGCACACATCTGTAATCCCAGCACTCTGGGAGGTTGAAGCAGGAGAGTTGCAAGTTCAAGCCTGGGCAACTTAGTAAAATCCCATCTCAAAGCAAAAAATTAAAAAAGGGCTGGGATGTTGCTCAGTGTAAAGGCCCTGCATTCAATCTCCAGTACAGGAAAAAATTACATAAACTATACATATTTGTAGAAAAATCGTATGAGGGTGGTAAGTAAAAAGAGGATCGTTATTTAACAACCATGATCTTACTAACTAGAGTCAGGTAAAATTGTGACACTGACAGTCTTCCAAATTGTTATGAGTATATGTGTATGAGGACGTGCGTGTGTATTGTATGTGAGCACGTATCACGGAGACACGTACTTATCCTGATTATTCACTCATTGTTGGTGACACACTCTACCATTCCCACTTCTCATGGGTGCATGTGTCTCCCTCTGTGTATCTGTCATCTTCTAGGGCTTTCAGGTTGCTCTAAAATGTCATTATTACAGCAGAGCTCTGTGTATCTATGCCTCTGTTCATCTACCAGCTGTCTTCCACTACTCCCAGCCATTGCCATGTGCTGCTAAGGTTCTTTAGGGTTCCAACTTTGGCACCCTCAGCAAGGTGGGTCAGTACCTTTCTCAGAATCCTCACCATTTCTGTAGAGCTGAACAATGTCTCTGCCAGTCTGGTAGGTGGAAGATGGCATGTAACTGTTTATAACTTCAGTTCCTTTATCACTAGTGACACCAAACACTTCTTCATAAACTTATTGGTCATATATACTACTTTTTTGGTAACCAATCACTCTGTTCATATATTTCTTTTCTTTTTTTTCCAGGGATCGAACTCAGGACCTCATGGTTTTCAGGCAAGCACTGTGCCACTGAGCTACATCCTCCGACCCTGTTCATATATTTCTTACTGATTTATAAGGACTAATTAAGAACTTGTCTTATATGTGGCAAGTGTTTTTCCCAGGATGGGGCTTGTATGTGAAGCTGTCTCAGTTCCATCTACTTAATAATTGATTCTTTCGGGGCCGGGGATATTTAGCTCAGTGGTACCATGCCTGCCTTGCAAGAGCAAGATCCCGAGTTTGATCTCTGGTACTAAAAAAAAAAAAATTATTCTTTCAGACTGGGAGTATAGCTTAGTAGTAGTGTTTGCCTAGCACGCATGCAGCCCTGGGTTCAATTCCCTGAACCAAAAACAAAACAAAAGACATGCAAACCACCCCCCCAAATCTCATAGCTCTAAAATATCTCCTTTTTCATGTACTAAATTGTACTATATATTTCAGTGTTCTTCTGCACCAGACCAACATAAGTTTTTGGGTTTTGTTTGTAGTACTGGGGACTGTTCTCAGGGCCTTCATACTGAACTTGAGATCTTCTTGCCTCAGCCTCCCAGTGCTGGGATTATAGGAATGCGCCACTACACCTAAGACATGTTTTTTGGGAAAAGTTTATTTATTTATTTAAATATACATAATCACTTATCATTTTATTGTATTCTTTTCCAATAACTTTTTCTTTCTTTCTTTTTTTTTTTTTTTTTGGTGCTGGAGATTGAGCCTAGGACCTCATACATGCCAAGCACTCTATACTGAGCTACATCCCTGGCTTTCAACGAAAGATACTTTTAGTGGACACAATAGTGTTAGTTATCTTTCAGTACCTGACAGATGTTTTCCCTCTCAAATCTTTCCAACATCACCTTGATTATTCTTACATATCTGTCCTTCCAGATGTGCTTGGGAATCACCCTGAACTGCTCACATGGGGACCATACAACTGCCTGTTGGACAGCAACAGGCCCCAATCCTTGGGATGGGGCAAAGCCCAGTCCTCTTTCCCAGTGAAATTCATGGTGAAGAGAAAACTCATCCTGGGCAAGAGAGGAGTATGTGATGGGCACCTGGGCCTGGAAGATGGGCAGTTTTTCCTTTCTTTAGGTCATTAACTGTCCTGTTTGAGTTACACCACCAAGGTTTCATACAAAGAAGAGGGTTTTGGTGAGTGTCAGTCACTAGAATTTTTTCCCATCACAACACCTGTATTTTAGCTGAGGGTGGTGGGTGCATACCTGCAATCCTAACACTCTGGGAAGCCAAGGCCAGAGGATTGCAAATTCAAGTCCAGCCTGGGCAACTTAGTGACTTAAGAGAGACCTTGCCTCAAAATGAAAAAGGGCTGGAGATGTGGCTTAGTACAAAGGCCCTGGATTCAATCTTCAGTACCAAAGGGGGAGAGATACACCTGGATTTGATATTTGGAAGCCAGCTGAAAGATTCCCAAACTAAAGATAATGCAGGAAAAGCCACTCTAGAGTACCCAGGTCAAGACAAACTTTTTGTGCACATATTAATTATATGTATCATGGGTTGAAGTTTACTGTATTTTAAATTAACATGTCTAAACAAGTCTAATGAAGATGTCACGTGGCATGTGATAAACCACAGATGAGTAAGGCCACTCTCATGACAAATCTTTTGAGCACTCCACAGAGCAATGATTGGCAATTGTATGATGAAGGAAAATACACTGGGCATTTCACTCCTAGTCTAGGTATGAAATGACTGGTTTTCACTTCTAAGTACAAATATGCCATAGATTCTCTTTGAGAGATGTTTTTAAGATAAACTTCTTCCCCTCTCCCATTAACAAAGTACTGTTTTAGAATTAAATTCAGCTTTTGTTTTTAGAATTTGCTGTTTGGTAAATTTCAAGATACATATTAAAATAACCTGACAGCACAGACTGTCCAAAATCTTGAAGGTGAATACATTTTTATTAGTGTTCCATGGAATAAAATCATTCTTCTCATTTTATATGTAAAAAAGCAAAGCAAAGAAGTCAACTAACTTTTTGTGTCAAAGTAAAATCAAGATGACAACAGAAACCAGAAGTTCCCCAGGGTGTGTCTGGCCCCGGCACAAGTTTGTAATC
This sequence comes from Heterocephalus glaber, assembly GCF_000247695.1. The sequence goes on from NW_004624913.1 coordinate 521,204, forward strand.
CCAGCATTCTGGGAGGCTGAGGCAGGAGGATTGCAAGTTTGAGCCCAGCCTGGACAACTTAGCAATTTATTGAGATCCTCCCTAAAAAAAAAAAAAAAAAAAAAAAAAAAAAAGTCCCCAGATGCAAAGTGATGATCAGGCAAACTCTCTTATAATGTACTCATTAGACTTTTGTAACCCAATCATATTTTAGTGAGAAAGCAAATTAACATTTTAGATTGAATCCTTACCTCTTATATGTCCTTTAGGCCAGAGTAACTTATAGGAATTCATTCAGTGCCAGCTGGGTTATTAGAACTGAATGGCAATAGGAGTCAAAGATCTTGTTCTTTTGGATTATTCATTTGGGAGAATTTCCAAAATTCTTTTTTTCTTTTGTTTTGAGCAGGCACAGAGGCAAAGAGCTGGGTGCTGAGCCTAGAGGAAACGCACTCCTTCCAAAGCTAATTCCCAGGGATTGAAGTGACCACCCTTCACCACCAAATATACACCCAGAGCCGGCCTGGGACAGCAAACCCAATTCATGATGTTCTTTTCAAACCATCTTTCCATTTTCCACAACTGTGTAACCATAAAGGTCTCAAATGAGAAGAGCAGGTTGTGAGGGTGGCTGTGGGGTTACAAAAGCTGCCCCCAAGGCTGCTGGGCAGCAAATCAGCTAGAACAGGGATATTTCTGTGCTCTAATCTTAGGCAGGGGTCAGGGGTTTGGCTATAAGCTTGAGAAGGAAGCAAATATTCCTCAAGTTGATCCAGCATCCTCTAGAAACTCATCGCAACTGGTTTAACGTGTTGCTGCCAGGTTGAACCACTGGTGGTGGAAGTGGTACAGTCATTCATGGGACAGTCATGCATGTACTACCTGTGGTTCAAGCTGTTTGGCAGCGAGACATACAAATTATAGCCCCGTCAGGAATATATTAATGCCATACACTGATTTTCAAGAATTTTAAAGCAAGAAAAAGAAATACTGATACTTGGGCAAGTAAGAATATTGAGGATAATCCTGAAGATAATACAAATGCCCCACTCTGTTAAAATGCTTTGATGCCTCAGTTGCTGTCCTTGATAGATGAGGTCCTTGCTCTTGAGAAATGACCATTCTAAATTTGAAACCAGCACAGAGACAGGGCTAAGCAAGCCTCCTAGAGTGTGTGTTCACCAGGGTGTTCATCTGCTGGAAAGGAAGAGATGATATGAAGGCTGACCCTGGAAAGGTCAGGGAATAGGAGCCCCAACTGAAGCAGTGAATGGAAAAAATGACACCTGAAAATCATGAGAAACATAGAGCCCTGGGGAGCAGGGGCACTCAGAACACTGATAACAGGCTGGATCTGTTGCTGTTCATAACAGAACTCTAAACTTCCCAATGCCACCAAATGAAGGTCTATCCTTGGGGATAGGGGCCTTGTCACATTTACTTGCAACCCCTCAAACGTCTTGCCCACAACTGGTTAATGGCTACCTGGAGAACTCCCCATAGTTAACGGGATGTCCTTGTGACAGGCCAGTCCTGCATGAAGTCAGAAACAGATTCCAGCTTCTTGGTTTTCTTTTTTTTTGGGGGGGGGGGTACTGAGGCTCGAACTCAGGACCTTGTGCTTGCAAGGCAAG
>NW_004624913.1:522916-567321 GCF_000247695.1 Heterocephalus glaber
TGAGGCTCGAACTCAGGACCTTGTGCTTGCAAGGCAAGTGTAGCGCCACTGGGCTAAATCCCCAGGCCTTGGTTTTCTGACTTCCCCCAGCAGTCCTGTGCCTGTTGGCACTAACAGGCCTGCTCCTGAGCATTGCCTATCCCAAGATCCTACAAAGAAGCAACTGATGTATGTATCATGGTCACATAAAAGTGGAGGCCCTTAGCTCCAACAACAAGATATGAACAAACACTCACACATTGGGATACTGCTCAGTAAGGAAGGAAGACACACCCAACAGCTGGATAAATCTCAGTCAAGAAGCCAAATGAAAGAACCTGGACAAAAAAGGGTATACACTACCTGTTTCATCCATATGAAGTTCTAGAAAATGCAAATTAACCCCAGAGGCAGAAAACAGATCAGTGGTCACTTGGGGAGCGGGGAGGCAGAACAGAGAGGTAGAGGATCGAATCACAAAAGGGAACTCGAGGGGAGAGGGCATATTCACTGCCCTCACTGTGGGGGATGGCTTCAGGGGTTTACACTAAGCAAGTGTAATTTAGCATAATGTATGTCAATGACACCTCAATATAATTATCAACCTTCCAAAACAGGAAAGAATCAATCCTGTGCCCATCAGCACAGATTATTTCTAGGTGCCAGGGATTTCCCAGCAGACCTCTTCTCAGCCCCGTGAGAATTTCATCACCTTCCAGCTGCTTCCTAGACAGCTAGCACTTCCTTTCCCATCTCATAGTATTTTTTTCTGCTTGGTTTCCTACATCAGAACCCCACTGCTTTGGGATCTTCCATCTTTCTGGAACACATTCAGTGAAAAACTCCAAACCTAACATTTAAGCATCTCCTTTCTTAAAATGATTAAAATGAATAATTGATAATTAGAAATAGGAAAAGGTCCAAAGGTGTAAGGGTGGTGGGAGGGGAAGGGGAAAGGGAAGAAGGGAAAGGAAAAATTATGAGAAAAGAAAAAAAACGGAAACAAAATCTAGGTAAATAGGGAAGGGTGGAGGGGGTGAAGGGCCCACAGGTAATGGGGAAAAAATAAGAACTAAGATACATCATGTACAGGTACAAGCACCCAATGATAAACGTAAACGTACTATATACCTAAAACGTACCAGTAAAAGAATTAAAAAAAAAAAAAAGCATCTCCTTTCTTGCTAAAGCTAACTTAGAAATACATTCATCACTGGCCCTTATTAAAACGAAGCCCACAGATGCACTGTCTAGAACTGTCACTCTAGCCCCATGTAGCTGTTTCAACACTAAAAGGAAAAATAGGGCTGGTGGTGTGGCTCAGTGTTAGAATGTTTGCCTTATGTGCATATGGCCTTCGGGCTATCCCCAACACTGAAGGGAAAAAACAAAAACAAAAACAAAACAATTGAAAACCCTGTTCCTCAGTTTCATGAGTCACATTTGGAAGTACTTAAAGGCTCCCAGTGGCCAGTAGCTACTGAATAGGACAACACAAAATGGGGAATGTCCATTACCATAGAAAGTTTACTGGATGACAAGAATTGTCCAAAGAAATCCTCAACCTCCAGGAAGTGGTGTCAGTGCAGTGAGATGTGCACAGAGGCAGGAACATGGGTAGCGTCTCTATCTATGGTGTGCAACAAGGAACAAGAAAACAGCCCTGGGGCTGGACTAACCAAATGTACAGCCTCTTTGTAACTTTAGGAAATAGAGCAGGGAATAATTAGGGTCATTCACACTCTCTTCAGAGTACAGGCAGGCTAGGGAGTCTGAGCAGAGGAACTGGTTGGGAAAAGCCCCCGCAGGGGTCTAGACAGTGGGATCAGCATACATTGAGGAGGAAGTGAAGACCAGGTCTCTTCCTACCCTAATAATGCATAGGAACTTGATGAAAAGGAGACATGTTATGTCTTGTACATGGTCAAGACGTCATAGGCTCAGTGAGCAGCTCTGGGTCTTCCTATGGAGGACAAATCTTATTACCAAGTTGCACAAATGCTAGATTAGGGCACATCCTACAGAGTGACCTCAGCTGTAATATCAAGGTCGAGAAGAGCAGAGAATGAGGAACCATTCCAGAATATCGGAGACTACAGGGACACACAGGACCCCTGAGGCCTTAGCAGAGTTAAGAGAGAAAATCAGGGCCAGGGATTTAGCTCAGTGGTGCCATTGCCTGTCTCGCAAGTGCAAGGTCCCGAGTTTGATCCCTGATAACAAAAAAAAGAAAAAGAGAGAGAAAAGCAACGCAGAAAGATTCACATCTAGGAATCCACATGGAGTACTTTTTTGCAACTTTTCTGTAATATTATTATAAAACAGAAAATTTAGGGGGATAGCTCTGTGGTAGAGTATGTGATTAGCATGTGCAAAGAAAACCCTGGGCTCTATCCCCAGCACTGCAAGCAAACACACCACCCCACACAAAAAACTCATAGTTTTTAAAGACTTAAAAAAAAAAGATACTGAATTTAGAAATCTTGATTGTGCGGAGGAACTGGTTTTCATCAGTTCTTGGCTCCACCATCTACCTGTCACAAGATTTCACAGTAGCCAGTTCCAGCCCAGAGGCTTCTGGGTCCCAACTGGCTTCCCCCATATTCTAACTGGGAAGCACCTCCTGTTGCTCAGGTTGTCTGAACCTATTTGCTTCCATTTTTTAGAGTGACTGTTTGAGGCTAGGGATGTAGCTCAGTGCATGCATGAGGTCCTGTGGTCAGTTTCCAGCACGGGGTGGGGCTAGAGTGACTGGTACTGCTACAGTGGAACAACTTTAAGAGGCAATGAGGAAAGGCAACTCTGGCCACTACCTCTTAACAGCTTCTAGATGACACACAGCATCTAGAAACATCTACTAACATCTAGAAAGATTGTTTAAAAACTTCTCATTAGGGACTGAGGGTGTAGGTCAGTGGGAGAATGCTTGGCTAGCATGCACAAGGCCTTGGATTTTTCCCCTAGTATGCCAGGAAAACAAACAAACAAACCCCCTGCTCTTCATGTTGCAAGGCAGCAGAAGAAACTGCAGGCACTAAGCATGGTGAACTTACTATTTATTTTTTTAGGGGGGTACCACGGATCAAACTCAGGACCTCACGCTTGCAAGGCAGGTTGCAGAACCACTGAGCTAAATACCCGGCCCTACTATCTGTAATATAGGAGATAAGAGCAAAAATTTCTGATCCAATGATTAATTCATTTATGAAAGATCACTTCTACAGAGGATTACAGTATTTAGGCATTTTTTCTTTTTGCTTCCAGCTTAATCCTGTTCAAATATTCTTCTATAATTACTTTTTTCCAACTAGGACAAAAATAAGTCTTGGATCAAACTCTCTTCCATTTGGATTCTTTTCTTAAATAGTCAAATGCTGAATCATCAGCAAATATCCACATAAACAAAGTACCTACCTATGTTGCTTGAGATAAGCTGAGGGATGCTACTAGGGGTAGATTTTGGGGTTAAGGAGATTTTAAGGCAAATAATGACCACTGCTACTTGTCATCTCTCTTACATGCTGATTACTACAAGGAAAAGGGCTCTGCTGCCCAAACAAGCACAACACATGTAGCCACTCTACTTGACCTCCCTGGAGACACCAGACCCCAACACAGCCAGCCAGCTGGCATTTTCCAATTCTCTTCTTTTCCAGTGGGAAAGAACAGAGGGATTTAAAGCACTTCATATCAAAACTCAATCAATCTGAAACCACTGAACCTGTAGGCAATGATGCCTAGGGCTTGTCATCCTAGCCTATCCTGATTCCACCAGGGGTTCTGGCCTGATAGCCAAATTTACCTTGCCCCAATTTTCCAGGCAACCAAATGCCAACTGTGGTTCTCGGCATTTGAGATGGAACTAATCTGCCTCATCTGGCAACTCATTCTCTTCAAATGTGGTCAATGTGACCTAGAGCTGAGAAAAAGCTGGGTGCAGGTCCTGAAGACAGGGCTAGTGTTCAACCTGGTGTCTGCAAACTCCAGCCCCCGAGAACCAGCCACCCAGTTTCACACTCCAAGAATCTCTCACTGTGGTTATTACTGGGCAGAGAGGATAGAGAGGATAAAGATTTTGCTTTGTTCAAGGGTAAAAACAAAAACAAAGGACAATACTCCTGCAGATTCTGGCTGCTCAGAAGGCTGCAGGCGACTCAGGTTACCCATGTCTGACTAAGCCTAATCAAGCAGAATGGCTGGGCTGTACTGACAGCTCAACACAGCTGCTCTGCACCACGACATGCCTGCAGCCTGTGATGTCCACATACATCACACACATCTGTGATGATGAGTCTCTGCCTAGGAAAAGAAGCTAGCCCACAAAGTGCTTCCACAAAACTGCAAGTGAAATGTCCACTCGATTCCATAATGGAGTTAGAATGGCCAATATTTACAGTATTTAGTCCTTTTCTTTAGTTGTAACATCACCTGAGGTCTTTCCAAGGGTATACTATTCGTGTGTTTTGTTTTTTTTTACTATTCGTGTTTAACCTCAGCTTCTACTGGTCAGCACAACATGTTTGATTCTTACTCTGCTCACAACTTCTCTTAGAGAACTCTGTACAACTTCTCTAGAAAGCTGCGGCACTGCAACAATCTTCTGCAGATCACAATATACCATCACCATTCTTATTCCAGCCTGAAATAAGGGGGAGGGCAGGGGCTGCACTGACACTGTATAGAGCAAGATGCTTAATGGAGGTAGAGCTATAAGGTTACAACTCAGCCTTAAAGCTATCTCGATTTTTTCCTTTTAGTTTCTCATCTACTATTATGACCACCAGGGTACACGCAAAGGTAAAGAAACCCACCTGAAACCTCTGTCAGGCATTAGAGGGCCCCACAAGGCCCCAGAGAGCAAGTAGTCAGAGCAGCAGAAGGTGGCACCCAGCACATGACTGGCGATGGGACTCCTAGCACTGGACTTCAGGGAAGTAATACTCTAACCTCCTGCAGCAGTATGACCAGGAATAGCCAAGAGGGTCTGCTCTGCATCCTGGCCTGATGCTTCTGGGGCATATGCTCTTGGTCCAGCCCCTCCATATCTCAGATCCAGTTTCCTCCCCGCTAAATGCCTCTGGTCACTCTGAAGTCTCAAATCTTGGGAGCTCCTATTCCCCTTTATCTTGAGAGTGTGGAGCCAGTTTGATGGAGTCTAAGCCGCCTGAACCTGCACGTAGCAGTTCCCATGGCTTACCATCTAACACTGCACCGACTCCATCAGGGCTTCTGTCCTGACGGCCAGGTTCACGGTACCCCAATTCTCAGATAACAGATCCAGCCTCTTGACAGTCTCAAGAGCAAAAGCAAACCACAGTAAGTAGAAATGATTCAAGATAAACACACTTTCAACCAAACGAGGGCACCAACTACACTAGTTTAAGAAAGAGCCAAATGCCAAAACAATTTTTAATTTCAATACTAAAGACTCTAACCCTGTGTTCAGCGCAACTTCACTGGAAAGGAATGTAACCTTATTTAAGAAGATGCTTCTTGTCATAAAGAAGAGCATCGCCCACTGACAGAAAAATAGAATTTCTGGGCTTGGAGATCATCTAGGGCAACTCGCTTCTCTGACTGAAGGAATATCAAACTCCGAGAGGGCAGGAGCATGACCAAGGTCCCGGGCGCGCGGGGAGGGGGCAGCCCCGCGTCTGTTCCCCCGCCTGGGCCCGCGCACCTCCTCCGCCTGTTTGCGCAGCGCCTTCTCACGCTCATACTGCGTGAGCAGCTGCTCGTTGTCCTCGCGCAGCAGCTCCAGCTCCACCTCGTGCTCCTGGTTCTCGCTCAACACCGAGTCTAGGTTCTCCAGCACGTTCACCACCAGAGGCATGAGCTCCTTGACCACCTCCTCATCGTAGCAGTGGATGAGGCGCTCGAACTCGCGGTAGATGGAGCCCGCCAGGCCCGACACGCGCTCCGACATCACCGAGCCCGAGCAATAGTCATCTTGATACACCACTACCCCGCCGCTCTCGTCCATCTGGATCTCCATCATCGCGGCGGCCACCGCGGCCGCCAGCGCGGCTCGCTCCGGCAGCCCGGATTCAAAGGCCGCTGTCGCCTCAGGCCTGCCGGCGTCACCTCAGGCCGCAGCTGCCACCCCCGCCGCAGCTGCTAGCCCGGCCGCGCCCGTCACTCGCTCACCGGGAGAAGAGGATTGAGCCGCATCGCGCCCCGCCCTGCGTGGTGATGTCAGAGGAAGCGGGGTAGCTACGCTTCCGGCCGCGTTTTTCCGGGACTGGCGGTCGTTTCTAAAGTGAATGCTAGGATGTTTCACTGAGATGGCCAGGACGTGTGAACAGCATGGTCCCTGGTCCGCTTCTCCACCGCACTCTATCGCCTTTACCCTGTCCGCTTTATTTTTTCAGGCCTGTGTAATCTATTCAAGCTGCCCACAGGGTTAAACTTCGATGTTCCTGGATATTTGGCCTCCACTTGGCCCGTTTTGCCTGGCTGTTTCCTACATGATAGGTGGCTTACGTGATTCCCAAGCAGCTCCGTATTGGTAGGCCTGCTTTGCGCAGGCGCTCCCCAACTCTGCGCTAGGGTTCCCTCGAAGCTTCCTTCAGTAATTTGAGGCCGGAAGGTAAAAGTTGCTCTTTCCCCAGGCACATCGTGAACTCAAGATTCAACAGTTTGGGGCCCTTGTGGCCATTGTGAATTAAATCAAACCCCATTACTGACTAATGCTAAGTGAAGTGGTTTCTTTTTTTTTTGTTTTGTACCAGGGATCGAACTTGGGACCTTGCGCTTTCGAGGAAGGTGGCGGAACCACTGAGCTAAATCCCCGGCCCTGAAGTAATGTTTCTTACCCCTGCTCGTCCCCATAGTTCCAACCCTCATCGTACTGACTGTCCCAAACCAATGTAGCTTCCTGTAGTGATGCCCTAACCATTTTTCACCTCCCCCCAACATAATTTGCTGTGTAACGATGTTCACCTATACCCACAATACGTGTCAGTTTCTGGCTGCTTGGGTTTTAATCCTAAGGGACTTAAATCTTACAAATCCACTTCCAAGCCTGCAAAGCTGATACCTACATATTACCAACCTATTGGGAAAGTGGCTTAAGGTGTGGAAGGGAAGTGGCACAGCTCTATAAAATAGTACCTGCAATCAATATTACCTACAATTGTTAGCTTTGTATTGTCAAAATTAAGAAGCATGACAAACACAAGAAATGTGTAATTCTTCCTAACGAGTAAGTTACAGAGCAAGCTTGTGTTTTGGGAGATGTTCAAGGTTTCTGCTTTAGGCCTTTTCCAGAAATCTAACCCTTGAACACTCCCCAGGAACGCACCACAACAGGGCAGCATACCACAGGGAGGGGCCAACAGAATCAGACATCAACCTTTTAAAAACTATAAACATGGTAATGCTGGATAATTCTTGGTGCTTACTGCATGGCACAACTGGTCTGCTCCTTAAGCTTTTTCAGGTTTGGAATACTTTCTCATCAGAAGACCCTAAAATGTAAAACCGGCACACATATTTCAAATGTTCTACTTTAATTTCTAAGTATCTGCCTGAATGTCTGTTGAAGTCACAGGGGTAATGCCTCTCATTTCTTCATAAGTTAAATTTCAGACAGCACTTTGTGATCACACATAAAACAGGAACATTTATTTCACTAATATTCTCCAAAAATGCCAAGGATTAAGGAAATAAAAGTTCAGAAAGAATGAACCAGAAAACAGCCAGAGGTATGTGCATGCTTGCAAGGTCTGACTCCCTAAGGGACAATGCATTTTTTTTTTTTTTTGGCAGTACCGATGATCAAACTCAGGACCTTGCACTTTCCAGGAGGCACAGGAGCACTGAGCTACATCCCAGGCCCTGACAGTGCATTTTTGAACTAGGGCCCAGTCTTCAAGTGGCATCTACCTCACTCTTAAACACAGGTAAAGCCACAGGGGCCCAATCCTGGCCTCGGTAAAATTTCATTGCCTACACCTCAAGCAGTTGCTACTAACAGGTAATATAATCCCATCAGTGCCTAACCCAGGTCTTGGAACTTACTCTACACTTAATCATGTTAATGAACGAGGCAGACAACCCATGTTGGCTTTCTTTGTGAAGTCTTGGTTTTCACTGAGGCCCCAATCCAATGGGCAGGATGATGTAGAGCCTCCTAGAGAGGCTGTTTAGGCAGGCAATCTGAAGAGCTTCAACTTCCTGAACCCACACAGTGTCTGGATTGTAGGACACAGGAAAATAGCCAGTAGAGGAAAGACATCCAACCTGTGCTTTCTCTACAAGACTTGCATCTGACAAACTCCAATGCTCAGCACCTCACTTATTCATTGTAAGACTTGTCACTGGGGAGTTTCAAAGCCAAGTTGAAGGCAGATTAACCACTTAACAACAGTTTACCTTGAGGGTCACTCCAGCAGCACATTCCTTTATATACCATGCCAAGCATTGCTCAGGCAAGTGTCAACCAGTCAATTTTTTTTTTTTTCGGCATATTGGAGATCGAACTCAGGACCTTGTGCTTGCAAGGCACGTGCCAACCAGTCAATTCTTGTAGTGAATAAATCTGATAAAACTGTCATTTTTATATTTGCTGTTATAAAAATTATCAAAAATATGCAATTTTTGGTTGTCCTATATTTAAACAATTAGACTGATAAGTGGTTAAAGACCTTAAGTTCTTTAGAATAAGTGGTGTGAGAAAAAAGAACCATTATATTTAACTTACAGGACATTAAATTAATCATAACTTTTGACATACTCTCTTCATTCTGCCCAAAGCTTTGAGACTGATTTGCATCTTTTAGATAAATGGGAAGTGGGGGGTCAGGACAGAGGGCTTCTTCACCAATGAAAAGCTGTAAGGGAAGGAACAGAGTTCAGGCATTCTATTTGAGAGTACACGCACAAAAACCAGGCAAATACTGAGTTCAGTTACTAAATTTAATTCAACTGTTCTACCCAATTCTGCCTTGTAAAAATAAAAAAGGTTCCTATCAAAATTACATTGTGATGTGAGGACGGGTTTCTTGCTTTGATACAGCTGTAGAAAAATGTTGGCACCAAATGCACTTAAAAGTTTTAAGGCTTAATAAAAATACCGAGATCGGTATTTTCTCAATGCAGCTTGGAGATTGAGAACAGGATGCGACTTTGATGCAGACAGCATTTTCCTAATCCAAGTGACAACACACTGCCGGGCTTACCTGGGCAGGGCCACTTCTCCTGGCACTGAGGGCACTGCCCAGGCCCTAAGCTTAGAGGGGGATAAGGCATGAAGGACATAAGAGCAAGGCAGGGTGCTCTGCTGCCCAGAGGCCACTGGTGTAAGTTCCATTTCCCCATTTCCACCCAGAAATCCCTGCCAGTGGGTGGAAATAGGAGCCTCCTTTGCACTGGGTTGATAACAGAGGGGCAGTATACTAATGTCACAGTTCTTCTTGGCAACCCAATTTGGAATTCACAGATCATTTTGTGAGAAAATACAGTCACAAATGGTGTTCATTATTACTATTAGAATACTTTCTTGTAAGTTAAACAAGTTAGTGTGTTTGCACTTAAAAAGCTAAGCATCATTTAAGACTCTTTAAAAAAAGGGAAAACACTAATGCCTTAATTTCAAATGACATTCTCATAAATGACTTTGAACCACAACCCATTTGAGTTCTCATGATATCACCTGGAATTTGTGTCTCCTGGCTCTAAAGTCTGCAGGGCAACTGAAGGGGGAAACTCTTTGGTTGACATGTATAGACTCCTCAATGTGCCAGGAACAAGATGTAGAGCTTAGCACTTGGTACTACTGCAGGCACTTAAAAACAGCTAGGCCAATGTAAGTATAACTGCACAGAGCTGTTGCTTTTCCAAGTTTAATAATGATGAGGTTTCTAGCACCTGGTATGAGCTTTGTAGGCATTCAGAGCAGTAGCATCACCATCTGACCCTCTCCTGTCATCTTAAAGCAGGGAACTGAGGCTGCAGCCCTTCCAGGGTTACCTCTGCCTGATAAATGAAGCAACATGACTTTTGCCAGATCTGTATCTTCACTAGTGAAGGACAGTTGTGACTCTGCTGCCAAATTAACATCATGGTCTAAGGAGCAATGTTTGCGAATATGACCTGGAGGTTCTGCAAAGCTTTTAAAAAGTGGCTCAAGTAGCTCTTCTTCCTCTTTGGTGTGCCTAAGCAAGGGACTTTTTTTCTGGAAGTTGTCAGAAATGGAGTCCATAGGCATTTTTGTGAAGCTGATTCTTAAAAAAGTTTTTTTTTTAAATACTGTTAAAGAAGTCAACCTAAGAATCCAAGGTTCTCAGACTATCTTCTTCACCAAAAAGAGAAACAAAGTGAAACACAGCAAAAGTTTGAATAAGCCCAGTGCTCAGACATAACCAAGTAGATTTTAAGCCCTGCAGAGGCCAGTAGGCCTCACATGTAGGAAGAGCTGTGGCTTGGCAAGGGAATGCTACATCACCAATGAGGAACAAAGGCTGATGAAAGGAAAAACAAAAAAGGAACAACACAAGCAAACCTGGCATGCTAAGGACCACAATTAAGTTCCTGTAGGGAAAGGCAGACAGCTGCATGAGAGCTGGCCAGGGAACTAGATACAGGAACTGGGCAACTCAGAGGATCAGGGCACAAAAACCTTCTGTAGAGCACCAGACTGAAGACAACTGCTCAGTTTTGTTGGCTGCTGATGAGGAAGAGCAACGAAGAGTGCAGGACGATACAGTGGGCATAAAATGAAAAGGAGACACTGGGGTTCAACAGTAATCTCAGAAGTGAGAGCCATATTGGTGACAAGTAAATACCATTAGGATCTAAAGGGGGTGCACAGAGACTTCAAAATCTTCTTAGTGTTTCTTTTTTTTTTGTACCGGGGATTGAACTCGGGTCCTTGAGCTTTTGAGGCAGGCGGTGGAACCACTGAGCTAAATCCCTGCCTCCTTAGTGTTTCTGCTCATGCTTATTTCCTCTGTCCCACAGAAATAGACAGATTGTCATGTTTTCTTTCAAAAGCTTTAAGATGCTCAGTCAGCAGATCACTGATGCAAAGGAAAATCTAACCCTCCTGCTACCCTGCACCATCTCCCTCCCCTCATCCATATTAGAGTTCTGCTCCATCAGCAACAACAAATGGGTAGACCCCAAGGGAGTCCCACTGTTTCCCAACAGATGAGTCCCTCAACAGTCAGGAAGGCATGGACTTCAGTGCAGTTCTCAGGACCACAGGAGAGCTCTGAGCAACCAGCCTCATACACACACAAACCCTCCCACCCCATTCTTTTGGGCTAAAGATGGTAACATCTTATACCCTATTTCGAGTTTCTGGTCTGGCTACAAGGAGCCTCTCAGTAGAAGGAGATGCTGGATTTGCCTCCAGGCGGGTTCAGGACCTTGTTATGAGAGCGAGGCCGTGGCCCCAACCTGGGCTCATGGTTGTCGACTGTGGGCATGGGCTCCAGCTCCTTGGTGTGGTCCACTTCTCTTGAGCTTCCCTTTGTTCCCAGCTCTTCTTGTGACGAGGTGCTTGTTGCAACTGTGGGACAAAGTCAGCACAATGTCCATTAGAAGCAGCCACTGCCCTGCCAGGTAAGCTGTGCTAACAGAAATCAGTGTCACAGAGAAGCTAGCAAGAAATTCAGAAGGTGACAAGAAAAGGGGAGAAAACAAGGCCAGGCTCTCCATCCTGCACCAAGGCAACTTAGTGTGCAGATGCAGTTCTGGAATTGAGCAGTTAGGGCTGACTACTACAAACCTTGCTCGAAGATAGGCACGATAGAGCAAACCTGTAATCCTAGAACTCTGGGAGGCTGAGGGGATCCTAAGGGGACCCTAACTTCGAACCCAGCTGGGGCAACTTACTAAGCAAGGTACCATTTCAAAATTAAAGAAAAAAAAGGGGGGGAGGTGTAGCCCAGTGTGAAACCCTGGGTTCAATCCTGACCCGAGTAGCAAAAGGGGGAAAAGATCCTTGATTTCTTCTAAATAAGTTATCTATTATTCTAAATAAGTTATTTATATTATTATTATACTCCATTCCCATTTCTCCTATTTGAATTATAAAAAGCAAAATTTTGAGTGTAGAGACTATGCCTTATCTGGGGATTTAGTAAGGGCAAGGCAGTTTCTAGTCACTCACTATTCATCCAGATTTTTTGAGCAAACGGGAAGACCAAACCAATTTCCAGATGTATCTGTCACCAGCTAAAAGAAACGGTGACCCAAAGGCAGAGATCAGTGCCAACATTAGAAAGATCTGCATCTTAGCTTAGACAACCATGGGGCAACTCCCAAGTTGAGCTCCAGCCTGAGGCCTAAGACAATTGCTCCTGAGTGAAAGAGACAAAGCCTGGGGCTCTCCCCATGCACAGGTCTCTTGCCTCCTCCTCTCTTTATACTCTTCTCTCTGATCTTCATTCCGTCTGCTCTACCCGTGGGCAGGTGTTTATTAGGGGTTTTGGATCCTTACCCTTTAGGGCAGAGATGAGCTTCTGTTGAGACAATACCTTGGTCTCAGATCTAGGTTGACTAGCAATGAGTAGCATAGAAAACCTAAGGTTTTATAATAACTGTACCCATGTCCCCCCTACAGCCTTCTTCAAACACTAAATCCTCTCAGCAGTACATATATCCAGACTGGTCAGTGGGCTTAGGAGGTGCCAAGAAATCCTTCTGTTCTTTGAGGCACACCACACCTCTTCTTTCGGAGCAAAGCCATGTAGAAGGGGAGGAAACAGCTCACCTTTTAGCTCTGATTTTGGGTTTTCTCCTTCACACAAAAGTGTGTGGTCCTGCAACAAGACAAACCATCATGTCAATGCCAAATTCAGAACCTTTCTACCTTCATCCCAGTGGTAACAAAAACCTGGGCATGAACAACTTAAGTGTACTTTTAATGTTATTTATTTATTATTTTTTTAAAAAGTTTTTTGAGATAAGGTTTTGTTATTCAGGCTAGCCTTGAACTCACTATGTAGCTCAGGCTGGCCTCCAACTCACAGCAATCCTCCTACCTCAGCCTCCTGAGTGCTGGGATTACAGGCATGCACCACCACACCTGGCACTAACGTTATTTAAAAATAAATTTTTTTTTTTTGTACTGGGGATCAAACTCAGGACCTTGGGCTTGTGAGGCTGGCAGCGGAACCACTGAGCTAAATCCCTGGCCCTAAAAATAAAAATTTCTGCAGTACTGGAGACTGAACCCAGGGATTTGCCCATGCTAGCCAAGTGCTCTATCACTGAGCTACACCTCCAATCTTTTTTATTTGAGAAAGGGTCTTGCTAAATTGCCCAGGCTAGCCTGGAACTTCCCAGGGTGTTGAGATTATAGGCACATACCACCATGCTCAGATAGTAATTTCTTAAATCAGTCATATTTTAAAACACTAACATATTTTCAAGGTTCAGCGACATTACAGCATCTATCAAAATGTCATTCCTTTTTATGACGCCGTAACATTCAAATGTATGGCCATGTATTTATTCATTTGTCTGTTTACAGACACGAGTTTGTTCCACCTTTGACTACTGTAAATAATGCTATGAAAACAGGTGTGCAAGCATCTGTTTCATTTCCTGTTTTCAAATCTTTTGGGTAGATACGTGAAATTGCTGAATAATGTTCTATGTTTAACATTTTGAGGAATTGCCAAACTCTTTTCCATAGATGCTGCACCATTTTTCACTCCTACCAGCAACGTATGAGGGTTCTAATTTCTCTACATCCCCAACACTTGTTATTTTCCATTGAATCCTAGTAGGCATGACATAGTACCTCAATATGGATCCTGATTTGCATTTCCCTGATGACTGCACAAGTTGTGCATCTTTTCAAGTGCTTATTGTCATATGTATAGCTTTTTGTTTTTGTATGTAAAGCTTCTTTGGAGAAATGTCTATTCAACTCTATCACCCATTTTTGAATTGGATTATCTTTTTTAACCTTAATCAAGTGTTTAATTTGCAAATATTTCCACCCATCGGCTTGTCTTTGTCCTGATAGTGTCCTTGTGATGCATCAGTTTTTTATTTTAATGAAATCTATTTTTAATTTTATTGCTTGTACTTTTGGTGTCCTATTTAAGAAACCACTGCCAAATCCAAGACCATAGATTTGTCCCTGTATTTTCTCCTTAGAATTTTTTTCTTTTAGAGAGTGTTATTACGTAGTTCAAGCTGGCCTCAAACTTGTGGCAATCCTCCTGCCTCAGCCTCCCAAGTGCTGGGATTACAGGTGTGTACCACCACACTAAACTCATAAGAATTTTATAGTTTCAGCTCTTAATTTGAAGACTTTTGAGTTTCTTTTTGTTGTTGTTGTTTTTTTTTTTTTTTTTGGTACCAGGGATTGAACTTGGGACCTTGCACTTGCGAGGCAGGCGCCAGAACCACTGAGCTAAATCCCCGGCCCATGAGTTTCTTTTTTTATATGGTGTAAAGATTCAACTATTTTTTTCCACGTGCATACTGAATTTTTCAAACACCATTTGTTGAAGCAATTGTTCTTTTCTCATTCTATGCTTTTGGAATCCTGGTAGAAAAAACAAAACAAAAGAAAACAGCATAGATATGAAAGTTCGTTTGCTTGTTTTCCTTTTAATTTTAAATTTTGAGACAGGGTCTCACTAAGTTGCTCAGGTTGGGCTTGAACTTTTGATCCTGTACCTCAGGCACCCAGTGTGCAAGAGTTACAGGCATGTGCCACTGTGTCTGGCTGAGGGTTTCTACAAATTCTATTCTACTAGTCAAAATGGGTGTCCTTAAGTCAGTATAATGCTGTTTTCATTTCTGCTGCTTTGCAGTAAGATTTGAAATTGGGAAGCATGAGCTTCCAGTGTTTTCTCACGACTGTTTTGGTTATGGGGGGTGTGTGGCCAGGATGGGACACCTTGAAATTCGATATGAATTTTTGGGTACCGTTTTCCATTTCTACAAAAAGTAGTATTGATCTTCTCTTCTCGGTCTCTCCTTCCTTCCCTCCCTCTTCCTTTTTCCTCCTGCAATGTCTGGAATCAAAATCAGGGCCTCACACACACTAGCCAAGCACTGTACTCTAGCCCTGAAACGCCCTAAAGGTAAGCAGTTCTCCACTAGGGAAGGAGCCCAAATAGCCGAACACAGACCTATAGCTCCAGCCCCTCTTTCTCTAAGATCTCCCTCTATTATTTGTTATGCAGTTTCCTACTTATTGCATTATACTGAGTGATGAGTACAGTGTCCATACTTGATTCTAATATGATTCCAGCTTGATTGGGTTTTTTTGGTACTGGAGATTGAATCTAGGACCTTACACATGCTAAGCAATCATTTTACCACTGAGCTATATCCTCAGTCCTTTTTTCCCCCTCAGTACCAGGGATTGAACTCGGGACCTTGCGGTTGTGAGGCAGGCGGAGGAAACACTGAGCTAAATCCCCGGCCCCCCTAGTCCTTTTATATTTTCAGACAGGGTCTCCCTAAATTGCACAAGCTGGCCTTAAACTTGCAATCATCATCCCTCACCTTCCCAGTAGCTGGAAAGTACAAGTGTACTTGGGTAGTACAAGTGTACCAGCACGCTCAGTTTTGGGCTGACCTTAAAGGTAGTCCATGGTGAACTTCTATTATGAAGCCATAACTGTTGGCTGTTTCATTCTGTGCTGTTTTCAGCCAATAATGATCATCACAATTTTATCACAAGTTTGCCACACAGTGACACTATGTTATTCCTACTTTGTTTACAACCTGAAGTCCTTTTTTTTCCTGAGGTTTCAATGTTACCCAGGCTGGCCTCAAACCTGGGAGTCTCCTTTCACAGGAGTATATAGCATGCCTTGTTCCTGGAGTACAGGTTATCTTGACAAATATCTCATGCAGGAAATGCTGGTTAAATACTCCATTTTATCCTCTTCTAGATTTCATAACAATGAGTTGACTCTGACATTTTCCAGTAATCTCAAATTAGTTTAAAAAAATTTTTATTTTTAAGTGAACATTTTATTTTTTAATAAATTTTATCTCATCCCCAAGCCCCCTCCCCTCCCTATGTACAAAAGCTTTGTTTACATTTTTTTTCTATTTTCATTTTTTTCTTGTCTCTTCCTTCTGTTTTCCCTCCTTACTCCCTTGTTCCTCTTCCCATTTCCCAACATCCATTATACATCTCAGTCCTTATTTCCACATTCAGTTTCTCACACCAGAGAAATAATATGGTATTTAAACATGTGTGTCTGATCAAATTAGATTTTTTTGAACCTATGAATTCTAAATAGTTGGTGAAATCTGTTGCAATTATTATATTTAATAATGACCAAATGGTTCCTCTGCAGGCCATGGATCCTTCTCACATTGGCTCCCAAGACTTCCAATAACACCCCAGTGTCTATGATGGCTTCCTAGCTTTCCGGTATTGTACAACACTCTAGGATCATCTTGTTTGTTTGTTGGCCTCAGCTTGGAAATGGTAATTTCTCCAATGAGGCTGGGGTTCTGTGATGCTCCTTGGTCAAAAAGCCTTAGGGCTAAGGATTTAGCTCAGTGGTCCTGTTGCCTGCCTTGCAAGCTTAAGGTCCCAAGTTCAATCCCCAGTTAAAAAAAAAAAGCTTTTACATTTAATATACTCAGGAAGTTCTATTCTGATTCCTCTTGTTCTGTGCTCAGTTGTACCAACAGTCCATACTCCTCCACTCAGTCTATTCACTACATTATGAATCCAAAGCTCCTTCCTGTGTTTGGCTATTTGGGCTCCTTCCTTAGTGAAGAACTACTGACATTTCATGGCTAGTCAAGGTGTGGCAGAGCCCCACAAGTGGTCTCTTTGAAATCAGCACCATAGTCTATCTAGTACCCACTAAGTTCCACAAGACTCCAACCTGGAAATGGACATCACTACACACAGTTCAGTGCAGGAGATACAGGCTGGGCCTGGCCAGACTTTCTCACACATCTCATTTTAACTCTGCATCGTGCCATCTTCTGGAATGTAAAACAGTAACAGCGGAGTAATGATCCATGCACAAGTAACTCCAGAAATGATTATGTGTTTTGTCTTAAGAGAATCAGACCCTAACTTTTCACCACAAACAAGGTGGAAAAGCAAATACCTTAAGAGACTGCTGATTATTTTGGTAATAATAAAGTCCTAACTTTCATAACTGTGAGTTCTGGCTAAAGGAAGCCCTGGAAAAGTTCTGCCACCATTCAAACCAATAAACCTTTAGTCTAGGGCTGTGCAGATTCTGGGATTCAGGGAAATCAGGACTGGCTTTGGTCAACCCTCTATCTCAGACCAGGAAGTTCACAGATCTCATCAATACTTCCTAAGGCCATGTCCAAAGTCACATTGCTGGGCAGGGGATTTAGCTCAGTGGTTTCGCAGCCTGCTGAGCAAGTACAAGGACCTGCTTGTGCACAAGGATGACCCGGAGTTTGATCTCTGACCCGATCTCCAGTACCACAAAAAACAAACAAAGTCACATTGCTCAGGCTGTTGTGCCCAGATTGCGAAGTCCCAAAGACCACCAGGAGGCCGTTTCTGATGTAAGCACACGAGGGTTGTTTATTCAAGCTTAAGCAGGGACTCTCAATTGTCACCAACACAGCGGATCGAGATTGAGAGCCCTGAATTCCAAATCAGCAGGGTTTTTATTGAGATTACAGCAAGCTTTGGTCATTAGCAGCCATATGATTGGTTAACATTTAGCAAGTATGAAGTGTAGATTTCTGATTGGCTAGGCTCATTGGGGGTTGAAGGGGATTACATATAGGTTTTTACAAGGAAAATAGGGACAAAGGTTAGTGGCCTACTGTCACGTGCTGATGGTCAGCAGACATCTTGACTAATGGTCATGACCACCTTGTGTGGATAGTCAGCACATTAACAGATTGTCCTATAGATAGTGGGCCCGGGACACTTGTTTCTAGGGCAAACAGATGGCTGAGTAATTAGCTTAGGAATCTTGAGTTACAGATCATGTCTTTTGTCCCAGATTAAGCACATTTAATCATTAATTTGAAAGAACAAAGGAGACTGCTCCATTTTGGACAAAATGGAGTCATTCTGGTCTCACATTAGCAAAATGGAGTCACTTTTGGTCTCACAAGGCCTTCTATGTTCCAGCAGCCTCCGAGTTGGCACTGTAGGTGAGGAGACCACGCTCATCTCATTTCAAGGGCACCTTTATTGCCATCAGAGACCCAGCTATGCTTTAGCCATAATTCAGAGATAACAAGTACAAGGACATTGAATCTCGTTTGTTTTGGTTTTCTCAGACAGGGTGTGCACCACCACACCTGGCTTAAGACCTTGACCTTGGGTGGGGAAATACAGAACAAAAGCCAGGTGTGGTGGCCACAGCTGTAATCCCAGCCCACAGGTACCCCAGACAGGAGAGTTTTGAGTTCAAGGTCTGCCTGGGATACATAGTAAGACCCTGTTCTCAAAAAAACAAAAAAATAAAAAAATAAAAAAATAGAGCCTTTCATCTTTCTTTTCCAAAATTAAGGATAGTGAAAAATGTATGAGGGACAAATTCCTATGCTGTGTGCTTAGTCACCACTCCTTAGGCAGCATGGTAAACTGCAGCATGACCGCCTACAGTGGTGTCCGTTGCTGTGGACACAAATGGATCCCCCCTAAGGCTCCAGTAATCATAAGGTCTAATCATGTTCCTGGGTGACTCAGGGGAGATTCCAAACCCAATGATGTATGACTGGGAAAATCAGTATCATCCACCTTTTCTCTTCCTAATAAGGAGTTACACCTGCCTTGGAGCTTTTTGTTTTTTTGGTACTGGGATCAAACTCAGGTCCTTGAGCTTGTGGGTCAGGCGATGGAACCACTGAGCTAAATCCCCAGCCCCTCAAGCCTTTCAAAAAGAGGACTTGGCTCTCTTTTTTCCCCTTTCACGTCTGCTATCTGAACAGGGTCCAGGTAGGAAGCAGTTCTACATAACTCTGGGGAAAAATCATTTCACAATTAAAATTATAATTAGGCTTAGTTTTCTGGCCTACTGGCCAGCAACTCTCCATTTTCGCCTCCAGTCACAGCTAAAACCTCAGTGGCCCAGGGCAAGATTACAACAGCTGAAGACATCCTGGGGAGGAACAAAATCTACATCTGCATAGTTCCTCATTGTTCTAGGATTTTCACTGCCCTCTAAGTCATCTACTACCCTGTTGCCCTCTGAGCCACCTGTTACATTTGTTACTCCCAATATACTTTCGTCTTTGCTGCCAGAGCAGCATTGATCAGGCTCAAAGCTCAGCTTCTTCTGTAAGTTTCATTTTTCTATCTTTTCTGTCTAATTAATTCGCCTTGTGCTGTTGCAGCTTGCAGGAGACTAAGGCTTACTGCAGAGGTTCTAATAACTTCCCCTTCCCTGTTCCCTACAGGGCCATACCTTGGGTTTGTTTGGGTGTGCCAAGGGTAAAGTTGCAGTGACTGGGGAACCAAAAATGTCACTAGTCTTCCCACCAGGTGGGTTCAGACGGTGTCGGGTCTGCACAGGAGTTGATTCATCAAAGATTCCACTTCCTTTCCCTCCTGCAGAAACAATCACAAAACAATGAGCAGCAAAACACCCATCTGACCCTCCCTGCCACATTCATCACTGCAAAGACTTCCTTTCTGAGTATCCTGGTGCCAGTCCCGAGTTCCAGGCAAACAGGGTAGGGATGATCAGTCCCTAAAGCTTCCCCACAAAGACTTATGTCCCAGCCAACCCCTTTACCTGGGGCCTGCTGCAGCCTTCAGGTCTAGACTTTAGCTGGTCTCAAGAAAGGAGAGGGAATAAAACAGTACAATTTCCCTCGAGAATTTCTTTAACCCTGCACGTTAAGTCTTCTTTGTTAAACAAAAAGTTTTTTAGTAGATTATAAGAGCTAAATGTTTAGTTCAGAGTTCTGAAGTTAATAACATGCCCTATTCAAAGCAAACCTGTAATACAGAAAATAACATTTATTAGCCCTTTTGATCTCATTCTGGTTGGAACTTCCTGTGACAACTAAACACATCAGTAATTCACAGACATGTAACATCCTTGCTGCTGAGTGAGTTAACAAGCTGTGATGAAACTGTCCATCTCAGATGGAGCTTCATACACAAGAATGCCTGGATGCCCATTTAGGGAGAGAGATGGCTGGCTACAGTATGATATCAACTGACATGTCTTCATTCAGCACACACCACACACCTACCTATCACAAAGCACTCTGCTAAACACAAGAGATGTTACCAAAATCACAGTGTTGGTGAGCCAAGTTATCATCTACAAGAGGAAAGAAGATGTATCCCCCAAGCTAGCCATGTGGCTACATGTAAATTACTTAACCTTATCTCAAATTACAAAATTTAAAAACAAAAAGGGGCCGGGGATATAGCTCAGTGTGAAGGCCCTGGGATTCACCCCAGAACTGAGGAAAAAAAGTGAAAAGAAAGAAAATTGTGATACTAGGGATTGAACCCAAGGTCTTCACACTAAACCACACTCCTAGATTTTTTTTTTTTTTTTTTTTTTACATTTTAAAACAGTTGCTTTTTAGATAACCATGCTGCTGCCACACCTGAGCCAGAATGCTGTGAGCATGTGGCTGGAGCCTGGTCTCTTGCTAGGGTCTTAAGGTCTCTACTGCTGGGAGGGGCCTAAAGCAGAGCAGCCTTCTGAAAGGCCTCAGCTTCTAGGGGTACAGACTACAGCTGCAAAGAGGGCTATAACAGTATATAGCAAATGAAGGCTCAGACTAGGGACTCCTTTTTCCAGGGATGGATCACTAAGGGACACGTGAGAGTCCCTCTGCAAGAAAATATGTGCCTGTACCTTTGTGTAACATCAGGGCAATTGCAAACCTTCAGAACCTCAGCGATGGACCTCCTAGGGATCCACATTTCTCATGCTAGACACTCTTGGCATGGAAAGTCTGCACAGCATTATGCTAAGGACTAGTGCTCTGTGGCCAGAGCACCAGGGTCAGTCTCTGCTCACTCACTCATTAACTGTATGACCTCAGACAAGTTACTTCACTTTCTCTGTTTGTTTTTGTTTTTGGTTTGGTACCAGGGATCCAACTTGGGTCCTTGCACTTGCACAACAGGCAATGAAACCACTGAGCTAAATCCTCAGCCCCTTACTTCACTTTCTTGTGTCCTACCTTCTCAACTTTAAAAAAGTAATAACAATACTCACCAAGGATTGCCAGTAAGGCTATACTAGCTGTTCAGGGAAGCTGTCTCACTCCATGGCCTGCCAGCAAATGTGTCTGGACCATGGTGGAAAGAGTGACCTTACCCCTGTTGTATTGGTCCTAGTAGACCTCAAAAGCTTAGATAATATTTTTTTTTCTCTCCAAAGTACTGGAGATCAAACCCAGGGGCACTACCATCAAGCTACATCCTCAGTCATTTTTTTATTGTTTATTTTGAAATAAGGTCTCCCTAAACTGCCCAGGCTAGCCTTGAACTTTCAATCCTATCTCAGACTCCTAAGTGGCTGAGATTACAAGTATGTACCAATGAACTACGCTTACATATTTTAAAAATATGTACATTTAACTTTTTTTATTTAAAAGGAAAAAATCCCACAATTTGAAGATTATGATCAAAGACACTGTAAATTTTTTTTAAAAAACTGAAACTGTGAAATAGAACACAGAATAACTCTCAAGTCATAACTACCACAAATAATTACTAGGTAAACCCAAGTCAGCACTGGCCAGAGCAGACACAACAGTGCCAGTTGTCAGGAACTCCCTGTGTGTCCCTTCCCTCTCACCCAAGGTCATCATATTCCTCAATTTTCTGGAAATCACAGACTTGTAATTTTACCTCCATGTATACCTAGCTACTCAGGAGGCTGACGCAAGATGATCATAGATTCTAGCCCAGTGTGGCAACACAGCAAGACCCTCTTTCAAAATGAAAACTAAAGGGCTGGGCATGTAGCTCAGTAGTAGAGTGCCCCTAGGTTTTATCCCCAGTACTATAAAACAAAACAAAACAGAAGCAACCACTCCAAATGTCTATTACTCAATATTTTCCTTGAAAAACTAATTCGGTTTTAAAGCAAGAGAAGATGACCAATTCTCCCATAACTACAATAAAATTCAAGATATATGTTTCTAGAAACCAAATTGCAAAAGATAAACACTGCACTGGTGCAAATAAATACACACACACATTAAGGGTACAAAGTGGGTAAGTTCTTTAAGAGACTTTCTGCAAGTAACTGTAAGTTTTCAAAATTCATAAACACACTGATCCAGCAATTCCATTTTGAGAAATTTATCCCAATGAAGGTATTCAGGAGATAAATTTAGAGCATGAGCTCTGCAGACAGGAAAACCCAGATCCAAAGGCCAGTTCTGCCAATAACTAACCACAGGGCTCAAACACACTAGTAGACATTCCCAAGACTCAGTTTCTGCCACTATAAAAGGGGTGGTACCACCTACCTCCTAGAGTTGTGGTGAAGAAAGACCAAGTGAAGAAACACATTTGACTGCAATTTGTTTTTTGTTTTGTTTTGGTACCAGGGATCGAACTCAAATCCTGCGCTTGGGAGGCAGGGAGTGGAACCACTGAACTAAATCCCTGGCCTCTAAGAAACACATTTGAAACACTTACCATAGTCCCTGGCAAATACTAAACAGGCCATACATATGAATCATCATTGTCAGCTGGGCAAGAAAACAATTTGTGAAGTTCTAGAAAAGGCAATCAGAAAACACGTACACTCTAACAGAGGTGAAATGAGACACTGAATTGTAATCTCCAATAATACTTCCACAGACGTCACACATTAAGTCACCTGTATTCTTTGCCTTTGCATATTTTCTCAGTCAGGGCCTAAATGGAGTGTTGGCAGCAGGACCAAGTCTATGTGACTAGGCAGGACCTAGCCCTTTGGTGATGAAGATAACTAGCAGTTGCATGCCTTTTAGGCTTCAGACAGTACTTGGCAGGATGGAAAACAAACCCAAAACCACAAACTGCAGAAATTTAGTAAGGGCAGCCAAGACACCCCAGCTTCCCACTGCAAAAAAGCACTTGGGGAGCACAAGGGCAAAGTGGTACCACTGTGCTCTCCAGGGAACCCAACATCCTATGGGAACAGACCTACAGACAACTCTAGATATGAGTCTAATAAGCAAGTGCCAAGTAAGCTGGCTCCCACACTTGCAAGTGCCTCGGATTTGATTCTATCTTGCACACATGTACTATTCAGCTATCACTGATACAAAAGACATGCAAGGCTGACTCTCCGACCTCGAATCATAAGAGAAGGCTTTCGAAGATTTTCTCCCTCTGCAACCACTAGACAACAAAGTACTGAAAACCTGTACTGATGTGTACTAGACCAATTCTGTCTAGAGTTTCAATTCTATGAAATCAGATTAAAAATAATCTCCACCTCTAAGACAAATGTTTGAATGCACAATAATTTGCATGCAATTTAAGGAATCTCAAGAGGTCCAGGAACCAGAATTCCACCAACCATCTTGGTACCCTTAACAACTTCATTCAATCTTGTCAAGTATTCAAGAGTGCTTGAGCTGAGCACAGTGGTGCAATCCTACAATCCCAGCACTCTGGGAAGCTAAGGTAAGAAGATCACAAGTTCAAATCCAGTATAGGCAACTTAGCAAGACCATTTCAAAATAAAAAATTTTACAAAAGGCCTGGGGATATAGCTCTGTGTGAAGGCCCTGGGTTCAATAACCAGTACCGAAAAACAAACAAAGACCAACAAAAAACCAAAACCAAAAACCCAAAAGCCACCGTCAGTAGAGAAAGTGACAGCAAGAAGGCCTTCCTTTCATTTTAGAAGAACTCTAAAGGCAAGGGATAACTTGTACAAGAAAATATCTGGAATGATTAATATGAAGAAATAGAACATATTTTCAAAAAGAACAACAGAAAAGAGAGTAGGTAGAGGCCAATAGATCTCGGATTTACAAAGGTTCATACCTGGGGGATTTGTTCTCTTGGGTATGTTCTGAGGTTCTTCAGTTGGTCCAAAAATATTAGATGCCATCCTATTAGGCCTGTTTGAAGGAACAGCTTCTTCCAGACTTCCAAAAAGATTGCTAGATTCTCCTCCTGGGGGTTTCATGGCTCTATACACATAGAACAAACATGAGTTACTGATGGCTAGCCTAGAAGCTTGCCACTATGCAGGGTTATGGTATAGCTGGACAGGGAAGAAGTATTTCCTCAAGGTCTATGGATAAATCACATAGCACAATTATTTAAAGCTGGCCCGAAGAGTTTCTTCATTTACTGCCATTAAAATTCCCTTGCAAATTTTCTTTATGTATCTCAATTACGCCAAAAAACCCCTAAAAATTTATGTTTTGAAATTACTCCTATAATCTCTCATAAGTAAAATTAAAGTCTCCCTAAGACAGGTAAGTTGAGTTACACTCAGTATAACTTAATAATTTTATAGTACTAGTGTTTAGTTCTCTAAACACATTCAGTAGTGTTCAGTACTGTAGCTTACAGTTCAGTACTTACTATATGGCAATATTCTAAGTACCTTGGAAGCATGTTATCAGAACCTTACCACAACCCTCTAAGGCAGGGATTATCTTCAGATGATGAATGTGATATCTATAACTATGTCTTGTATAGTGATCACACTCTGAAACAATATTTTAAATTTATTAGGTTGGGGCTACCCACTCAGGACCCCTCCTGTCCCTCAGGAACTTTCCTATCAATAAATATTTTCCTACTTTAAAAAAAATAGAATAAGAATCAAGATATATCATGTACAGGTACAAATTCCTTATGATGAATGTGATCATTATGTATTCCTAAAAAGTACCAATAAACTTAATTTAAAAATATTAGGTTGATTAAAACCTATTAAAATTAATTTGTTCTTATTGCTTTTTGTTTTAATTTGGTTTTTGGAGTCAGGATCTTGCTTTATTGCCCAAGTCGGCCTTAAACTTGCAATCCTTCTGCCTCAACCTCCCAAGTAGCTGGGAATACAACTATGCACCACTGTGCCCACTTTTTGAAATGTGGCTCCTGAAAAAATATAGAATCCCACCTGTGGCTACACCTCTGCTGAGTGGTGTTGGCCTAGACCAGTGGTGACAAACCTACTGCATACGTGCTGCAGTGAGCTGTTTCTATCATTGAAAGTTCTAAAAAGTTTGCCATCACTGAGCTTAGACCATGGGAGGACTACCGATAACAATCCGAGTACTGGACATCTACGCTGAGTGACGATCTATGGTCCTGAGGTCTGTATAACCACCCAAATGCCCAGATTAGACAAAGAACCACCTGTATGTAAGATCACTGGTAGGACACTTGCCTAGCATGTATAAAGCCCTGGGTTCAATCCCCAGCACAGTGGGGAAAACAACAATGTACTAGAACCACTGTTCATTTTAGATTAGGACATACAGAATGAGCATCGCCTCTAAGATACACTGGCAGGTATCTGAACTGCTGCCCTGCTCCTGTCTGCTTGGGAGGAAGGGGAAATCCAATGTACCAAACGTGCCTGAAAAAGGCTCTGCTGAAGGGTTGAAGAATGTAACAGTTTTTTCTTTCTTTTCTTGGTGGTACTAGAGATTGAACCCAGGGCCTTGTGCGTGCTAAGCAAGCACTCTAATACCAGTGAGCTGCAACTTCACTGCTTTTTTTTTTTTTAGTACCGGGGATCAAACTCAGGTCCTTGCGCTTGCGCAGCAGGCAGCGAAACCAATGAACTAAATCCCTGGCTTCATCACTTTTTAAAAAATTCTGACAGAGTCTCACTAAATTGCCGAGGTTAGCTCAAGCACCTCATCTTCCTGCTTCAGCTGGGATTATAAACCAGTGTCACCACCCAGTTTGAAATTTAAAAAAACAACCAACAAGCAGGCTTAGTTACAAAGGCCTTCAAGCATGGCCTCTAGTCATCTCTTTGGAAAAACAGCTGGAGACCTGTAATCTTTAGAACTAAACTAAATTCAGTTTCATGTCTTATGCTAGCATGAACTGAAATCCTTATCTTACTGATTTATTTGGAAGATGGCTGTCTTCCAAACCCACAGGGTCCTGTCAGACCAGATCAGCACACTGCAACTCTACACTCTTAGCATCCCTCAAGTCACCTTTGGCTCTCACATTATCTGAGCAACAGTCACTGGCAACCCTGCACCAGATCCCAAAAGGGGGGAAAAAAAAAGATTAGTAAGAGCAAGTCTGCTACCCTGAGCTTCAGAGTTAATGGGAAAGCCAGGTCTGTCAGTTAGTGGTTTAAATGTTCCAAGTGAGTGACATGACAGAGGCACTGAGTATTCTTTGAACTTTAAGGCCACTTCTGAAAGAGCTGAGGCCCAAAATGAATCAGCAGGCAGGCACAGGAGGAATGTGGTAGTTACTTGAAATGAAATGTTAGTATGAGGATGGTGGAAATATATTACATATATTTAATACTGTTGTGTGTACTTTTATGAATTTTATGAGTCAACAAGCATAGAAAAGGAATAGTGGCAGAGATTGTGGTGTACAGAGGCCTGGCCACTTGGGAAAGGACAGTGGCCATCTCCATCACAAAGGCATTGAGGTCCAGCACAACAGGTTTCACCACCTGTAACAGTCAAGCAAGTGCCAAGGCTGCCCCAGCAGGGTCTCACATAAATGAGACCAAGAGTTCAATAGGCCTTTCAATGAAATCAGGGCCACAACAATGGTGTAGTGTGGCCTTCTGGAAGCTCCAAGCAGCAGTTATCACTATGATACTACGGGGGAGGAGAGTACAAGCCAGCTGAAGACACTTGGGGACAAATTCACAATGTGAGGTATATTCCAATTTTTCTTTTTGTAGTAGCTCTTCAACATATTTCAGTAAAGATATTTAAAATACACAAGAGAAAAAAAGGAGGAACTTCCAAGAAGAAAAGCCCACACAGCTCTAGTAGACTGTGGTTCTGGAGAGTCAAAGAACAAAAAGGAAACTCCAACTTGGAATCCTTCAATCAAGCCCATTGAACCCAGGGCCCCGGGCATTATAGGCAAGTACTCTACCACTGATATACATCCACAGATCTCACCTTGAAGGCCCTGCTCCTTCCTCCAATACCTCGTCCTCAGTTTCAGAAAAGCTTCTGGGGATTGGTTAGGTTTGGGAAGAAGCTGTGTGAAACTGACTTGGAATCAAATCTCCAAAAATATCAATTTTACAGTCTAAAAGACTTTAGATTAATGCATTTAAAACAATAAAACAATGCATTTACACTTCAAAATCCCTTAGCAGAGAATAATCCCTCTGCCACCAAAAAGAAGATGTAGGATTGGTCAGAGGATAGGAAAACCTGCAAGGGTAGGCGTACAGAGGCAGCTTGATTCTCTTTAGGGCAACACCTAATGTGATTCACAAGGCATCAGTCTGGCAAGGAGCTATCCTATCCTGCACCCAGGTAGGACCCCAGCCAAAACACAGCTTCTCACGGGTCCCCGGCAGAAGTTTCTATTAACACTCCATCGTCCAATAAAAAAGGCTGCTTTTCACTCTCCGTAATCCAAGTCTAATTTTTCTTCAATATCCTCTCCAAAGGATGACTACTCTTCAGCTCAGAAAGTCAGGGTCCCTCACGTGGATATCGATTCAACCACCACTTTGTGGGCAGCAGTGCGGGCAGCTCAGACGCACGGTAAGTGGAAAGTGGAGGTCACTCAAGTTGCTAAGGACGAGGACCCGCTAACGTTCACCCGAAACTTGACTCATTCCGCCCCGCCCCGTTAAGGCCGTACAGAGTCGAAGGTCCGGCAGTCAGTACACCTGGGACAAACCGTTGGTCCCAGCCAGGAACATTGGCGGAAGCTGCCCTAACTCGGCCACGCTTAAAGATCGATGAAGTGGAAGCTACAGAGGACCCTGAGACTCCGGAAGGCTCCGCCACACCCGCCCTGTAGCGCTCCCGAGGCGGGGCCCCGCCGATGCCTGGGCGCACTCGCATTCCAAGAGGACCTGGTAATCCCCGCTCCAGCACCTTTAGGAGGTCTCCCAGCCCCTGCCCGCCACGTGGCTGTGGCCCCGCGCCCGCGCACCTGGAAGCTGCCCGGCCGGCCCCGCCATCCGCACCCTGGAACATGTCGGCCACCGCCCCACGCCACTTCAGCCGCCTAGCCGCGATTCCCGCCCGGCCCCGCGCAGGTATCCTGGCCCGCCCACGCCCGTTGGAGGTAGTAAGCGCCAATCTCACCGTCGTAGCCAGTCGCGGCACAGGACTCCACCCCCGCCCGCCCCCAACGGGAGGAGGCCGGGACAAGTTGGCGTCGCGGTCGTAGTCGATTGGCCACATCCGGCGCCGCTCACAAAGCCGGGCACACGGATTGGTCCGCAACTGGGCCCGCCCTCTGTTCCTGGGCTCGTCCTTTCGGTACAAACCCCCAGCCAGAAACCAAATCCTTCCTCTTCAGGCCAAGTGGAGCGGGGCGAGGATTTTGGGTCGCGCAGCGGAGGGGCTTGAGCGCTTTGTAGTGCCCTCGAGAGGAAGCAAGGACTCAAGGTGGCGCTTCCCCTTCGCAGAGCAGAATCCGCTGGTTGAACCTTTGCCCCACGTGCCCACTCCCAGGGATCTTCGAACCTGCGAGTGCCTGCACACTCCTGCCCACTCCCAGAACTCGCGGGTGCCCGAGCCACACCTGCCTCAATGGGGGATCGCGTAATATGTGGGCTGCACCTCCGTTACACCTGCCCGCGCCAGGTCTCAACAGGGTACTCTGCCATTAAAAACAGAAGCACAATTGTCAAATCAAGTATTAGTGTGTATTTATCCACAATAAAAACATTTACAAGTTGAACTGGAAATTTACACAGTTTACCAGCTTTTATTATATTAAATAACCAAAACACCTTTTATTCCCAAAATTGGTAAAGAATAAATAATATAATTTACAATATGGTACAAAAAATAATCAGGAAGGACAGGCATTCTGCTTTTTACACTGTATATGTATATTTATAATCTATAAAACAAATTCACATCTCAAACAAGCCAGAAACCTTACATGATATGGCTTAACGATTATTAAAGCAAACAGCACAAGTTCTGCAGCCCACACCGCAGGCTACAACCAGGAATCCCATCTGACAGTGCAGAGGTGGGTTGGTGTAGTGCTTGCAGGACTAGAGTGACCTCACAGGACCAAAGAGTTACTGGGAGACTGGGAGAATTCTGACAGCTCAGAAAGGTGTACTGTGGGATTTTTCTTTAAAAATTTTTTTTCCCTTAAGAGAAAGTGCTGTATTTCCTCATGAATACATCCAACAGACCCCAGTGTTTAAAAAGCAGATATAACTTTTCCCTCCTCACTTGTTTCCAGCTCCTGTAGAATAAATCTGGACTCAATGGCATAGTCTAATTAAAGATGCTAGTAAGTCGAAAGGACCTCCTCCAGAAGTAAAGCCACCACACACAATGAAAAAGAACAGGAGTCCAAGACTAAGATCCTGGAGGTGTGGAAAACCAGGCTTGACAGACTGGTAAAAAGTCCCCAAAGATGGCCACTCCCTGACCAACACTCTATCCTACAGAATACAGAAAAATGAACTTCAACGTGGCTCTGGGTCTTTTTGAGGATGGAATGCTCATTACTCTATATTTGCAATAAAGAATCAAGGCCAAACACCAACTTCTTTTGATTCCAGAGATACTAGGTCTCAATCTTTAGAAAAGATGAATCAGCAAAAAGATTCCAGAGACATTATTAAAGAGATTAGGGAGATTTTTTTCTAAGAAAGTGATCTTGTCTCAAATACACGTGCTCAAATGCACAAAGGATGTCATAGATTCACACTGGACTGCACAACTCTGCTGGAATGGCAGAGGCAGTTAAAAGAAACTGGGAAACTTCTCTAACTAGATCTTTTGAAAATTCCATCCTTTTACAGTTGCCTCTTTTATATATCTTCACTTAGGCAAGGCAAAAAAGACATCTACTGTTTTCTCTGCTATGAATGACAGTTTTTACCCCCTTAAACATAGCAAGCAAATGAGAATACCTGTCTGGCTGCTAGAGAAACTGCAAAAATCTCTGAAATCCATCAGACTGACTGTAGGAAAGATGTCACCTGCCACTGGGTGACAACAGCTATAGCTGGCAGCTCCCAAGCTCAGTCTTCGCCAGGGTGGGTGGTGCTGCCACACAAAGAGCCTATGACACTGTTCCTAATATCCAGAGTTTTGTTCTTTTTAAGAGTTCATAGGATAATGAGTGCCTGATGTGAAGCAGTTTGGAACGGAGACTGCCTAGCACAATGCATGTGTCAACGGGGCACAATGCCAGCATCTATGGCCCCAGACTGTTGAGTGTAAGGAAGCTAGCAGAAGCCCAAGCTCAGCCTGGTATCCTTACGTACTGCAGACCAGAGAGATGTGAAAATCTTCAGCTCAATGCAGTGCTAACTTCAGGAAGCTGACATTAGGTACAAAACACAAGATACCCTAGTTCAAACATGGCTGTCTACCTCCTAATAAGGTGGTGTCATGTTCCTGTTTTCATCTCTTCCGAGATTAGAGACTACAGAGTGTCAGGGAGCTGTAGCATAATTTCAAGAGCTGGAGGAGCAGGGCATGGTGGTGCACACCAGTAATCCCAGCACTCGGGGAGGCTGAGACAAGAGGATCATGAGTTCAAGCCCATCTTGGGCAACTTAGTGAGACCCTGTCTATGAAATGAAATGGATGGGCAAGTATCTCAGAGTGAAGGCCCTGTGTTCAACCCCTAGTGATGCAAAAAGAGGGGAAAAAGATCTGGAGGAGGCAAGCACCAGGAGGAATGTGGCAAAAAAAGGAAGCTGCTGTCTAGAGCTATTGTTTTGGGTTTTTTTTTGCGGTACAGGGGATTGAACTCAGGACCTTGTGCTTTCAAGGCAGGCGCTGCACCACTGAGCTAAATCC
Source organism: Heterocephalus glaber (assembly GCF_000247695.1). Next base: position 553,763 of record NW_004624913.1, read on the forward strand.
CTGGCCCCAGAGCTGCTGTTCTATTTCCTCCATTGATGCCTGTAGTCTAGAGTGGGGGCAGTGAGATGACAGGATGGTCTATACCAGTTACCTTTCCTCCTCCTTATACACTGGCTCTCTTTTTCACTACCGATGGGAGACAGAAGACAGCTGGGGGTGGGATCTGGCTTTAAGGGGAACCATGCAAGTGAAGGAAGGGAGAATAGAGGAGGGGAGGAGAGGGATTGGCACATTCAGGTGGGTTAGAAATGACAATCTTGACTGCTGTGGATAGAGGGTGAACAAGTGAGAGGGCAACATGGGGACCATCTGCCCACACCACTACAAGAGATACAACTGGTGATTTGTGCACTTAGACCTCCTGAGGTTGAGAAGAAAAAGGAGCTCATGTTGGCCCCTTCTAGGGCAAGACTGGATGCTGGACCACCTGCAGTTGTAATAATTGGCCACCATGGAGTTCCACGTGGGAGTAACAACCAGAAGGCCATAGGTTGGTCAACTCTGACTACACTTGAACATCTAAATCCTTGCTAAGCTCCTTGAGTCGTGGAGACAAAGGCATGTATGAGGGACTAATTGTATACGGAGGAATACACTATGCCAACAACAGCAAAAGGAGGAAGCCTCTAAAAAGACAAAGCCTTCCCTACAAATGCAGATGTCTTAGATGCCAAACAGTAACACATGAAAGGCTAAAGAAGGTACGAGGAAAATCTTGCCTGTAATCATATTAGTGCTTTGGGGTGAGCCCAGTAGGGAGAAAAACAGATCTCACTTAGGATGAACCTGGATAGGGACACAGGAAAGAAAACAGATAGAGGATTCCGCTCTTCTGTGTCTGTCTCCTAATTCTTGAAAACAAGAAAAACATTTTCAACCAGCTTAGCAGGATCCTAAAAAAACATCCACGCAACCTGCATAAGACATGATTCCCTTTCCTGTTTCTGTTATGTCAGTCAGAACAAAACTTCTGGTGGGAAAAGCACTAGGAAAGGAGTATTCTGGGGAGATGACACTGATTATACTGCCCTAGGACCCTTCTTTGGCCCATGATCAGGGCACCCTTTGAAGTGTTTGCACTGTCAGGATGTGGATACCACCACACAGAAGCTCAGGCTACAGCCACTGTCCCCCTCAGCATCATAACAGAGTGACCAAAAAGGGCAAAAGGATGTCAGAAAGAAAGGAACGGCCCAGAATCTCCCTTAGATTACAGCTCCCAGGATGCAACAACTATGGGCACACCCTTCTTGAAAGGCATCCTGCTGAGGTAATCCATGCCACAGGAGAGGCAGTGTAGAATAGCCAAGCAGACCCCAGGACAGGTCCCAGGAGGACGGAGAATGGGGTAGTTCCTGATATTGGCCCTTCTCAGAGGTCATACTTGCTCATTATGGTCCCTGCTTGCTGGGATGGGGCTCTGGGATAGCTGGACAGCTCTTGCATGCTGCACACCCTGGGGTCCAGAGACAGTCTTCTGAGGATTCTGGACTTGCCTTCTTCCTTTAAGTTGAAGAGGATTTTATCTGCCACAGGTGAGGACAGCTAGCACACTAAGCCTTCTCTACAGCCTCCAGGTTACCCTCCCTACAAGGCATGGTCACTGCGAGAGGTCCCCAACAGAAGGGCCGCTTCCACCACTATCAAACAGAGCCTCTCGGCGCCCAGGCTCAGTGATGGACAGCTCTTGAGCCAGGTCATTGAACCGAGATATATAATCAATGCTGTTTTCGTTCATCATGCATGCCAGCTGGGAATCCACCACCTGCAGAACAGAGGGAAAAGGAAAGACCAAGTCAGCTAGTGGCTGGCTTGCCATGCCATTGGACTGGAGGAAACTGGATGCTAAGGTGGGAACATCAGTGGAAGAACCCAGTGCTCAGTGGAAAATTTTGGAATCCCCTCTGTGATCTGAACATGCACTGTTTCTGCAAGTACTCATGGAGTGCCCACTGAGCACTTGACGAGTCTGGTGTCTGGGATCAGTGTTGGCAGCCTCCCTCCTGAGACTCTGGGTTGGAAGTCAACAGTCCATATAGAAGCAAATAGTATACCATGAAAGTCAAAGCTCAATAAAGAGCCTGAAGGAAATAAAAGCAGTTTGCTACGGAATAGGGTCAGAAGAGGGCTCTCCACGGACCCAGAATCTGACAGGTGAGGGAGTAAATTACATGAACATATAAGGAAAGAGTATTCCTAAAATAAAAAAAAAGATTATTCCTATCAGAAAAAATAGAAAATACAAAGGGCCTGAGATGGGCCCCGGTGGCAGCTGTTTCAGAAATACAATAGTGGCCACGAGGCTGTGAACAACGGAAGACCAGGAAGAAACAGGGCTCTGATAGGGTCTCAGGGACTAGGACTTTATCCTAAAAGCAAAAACATGGAATTGCTGGTCCTCACTGTTCCTGAGGCAGCCTTACAAAGACGGGGACCTTTGTTTTGTTCACTCTGTGACTGCAGCAGCACCTACCACAGAGTAGTAGACAAATGAATAAAATTTGTTAATATATGATATGTCATAGGGAATGAATGAAAAGCCTTTGAAAAATTTTGAGTAGAGGTATGGCATGAACTGAATTTGAAATTTTTTATTATATTTGTTTTCTGAAGTACAGCAAGTGACCTTCCTTCTTCCATATATTTGTCACCAGGTTCCATCATCTCTCCCCACCAAATCCTTACCCATCACTTTTACTCAAGTCCCATCATCAGCCATTTCACTGATAAGTGTTTCAGATCATTCTTGTAGATAAGGAGTCTTCCAAACACTCTTAAAAATTCTTTCAATGGTGGTTTTAAGTATAGAGTTCTCAAGAAGACCTTCTGCTAAATGTGTTTTTATGTTACTTGCTATGGACAGTGTTCCATGCAGCTCACTGTCACCTCCATCATGTCAACCAGGAAGCTTGCTGATAATGCAAACTCTGACTTGGGGTCCCGGGATGGGCCTGAAATTCTGTGTTCCTAACTCCAAGGTGTTTCTGCAGGGCTCATCTCCAGGGAAGCTGGAATGTCCACACTAATATGGAAATGGACTGGTTTCTTGTGAAATATTTGTGTGACAGGTGTTTTGTGAATAAAGATTCTGTGGCTAAATGGGTTTGAGGAATACACCATGTGAGGGAAAGTCATTATGTTATGGTATCTACATTTATATCGGCTGAAATTTTCAATCGTATCATGGCTTGCTCAGAACTCTCCAAAGCTGTCCTTTAAGTTTACCATTTTCAGATACACAATAGCATACAAGAAGCTGGGGAGCCCACGGGCAAGAGCTGTTTTGAATTGTGGTTAACCCAAAGGTTCCACTCAAGTGCCTGACTACAGAAACCTGCAGAATACCTGCCAAGGCCTTGAAATCCTGGGGACCAGTTTGGGAAATGTTGCTCCAGGAATCTGACAACAGGCCTAAGCCCATCTAAGTAGCACTCTAGATTTAGAACCCTCACCCCCACCCCCACCCGCACCCCAGGTACATGCTTTGCTCAAATCTCTCTACGGCCTCAAAAAAAAAATTTTTTTTTAATTTAAAAAAAAAAAGTCTTGCCTTTATATCAAGCACCTGCCACAATGTAACTCCTACCATCACTGCCTGAACGTGGGAGAGGTACCAGTGGAAACTGGATAGGGCCCTTCTGTAGAATTTGTCTTAAGCTCCACTGGGCCATGGCTGTAATACAGTACCATGAAAATGCTGCTTGAAGGTCTCCTATTGCTAGGATGGGATAGTGGTGACACAATCTTTTACAACTACCTCTTCATCTTCCACAATGGCACTGTACTTCACACATCAGCAAGCTAAACAGCCTGAGGTTACAGAACTGAAGAAGGACAGGATGCAATCCAACTCAGCTCCACTTACCTTCAGAGACCCCACTTTCTACCCTGACTCCAGGACTTCCCAGATTCTGATGTCTACAGGGCCAGCTGTTACTTAAGGTCTGCTGTTGACTTAGATCTTAAGTTGGCAGATCGTAAGAGGTCAGAGACTCAGATTTGTACATGCTGACTCCTGATGTCACCTCCTGACAAACAGTTCTTATAACCCAGAGTTCAGGAAGGACCAGGAACTCTGGGACAGGGTGGGCATTCAAGTTCAGCGGCACAGTAATGAACTTACCTCTGCAACATCAGCCAAGGACCTGGACACAAAAGAGTCTCTCGAGTTTCCATCCAACAAGCTGGGGCCAAGCAAGGAAGTGCCACTGTTGGATCCAATGGGAGTTGGAAGCATCTTTCGGCTCTTCTCTGGGGAGATGAAGCTGGCTGCACAGAGAATGCCAAAGACAATACCCTGAGCCCATGGAAAGTCCTGAGGGCTGGAGGCAGCCAGGAACCCTCCAGGCCTCAACCCTCATGCTTGCCTGGAGGGCTTAGATGACACCATCATATTGTGACTGACTTTTCTCATATAATGACCTGTCTATCTGTCATCTTCCAAGGGCTCCAAAGTGGTGCATTATCTAGTTGCTTCAAAAATTTAACTGTCTGTGACCACTCCCTCACTGAAAGACACTTAGGCTGTTTCCAACTTTTCATGACTTGTATGTGGCTTTGCTTATGTCTACACTGTTATATCTGACCACAGGAACCATTTATGCGGGGCTGGTTCCCTTTCATATCCCAGACTCAGACCTCCCCACCCCAGGCCTCCTGGGTCACCAGATATAACCTCCATAGTTGCAGCTAACTAAGTTCAATGTGTATACAGCATGCCCTTCTCTGGGGCCATCTGTCAATTAACTATCTCTAATCATTCATCATCCTATAAAACTTCATATATGTAAATAGGAGTGCTTCCTATGCAGGTAATAGTAGCTGTGTGTGACTTTTGACATGTCCCTTCCCTCATACTAACACTTGGTGCCCAGGGAGCAAGCACATGGGGGGAGGGAGGGCACATCATCTTATGGGTCTCCCATGTATGGCTTAGAATGTGGCACATGATGACTGCAATGTCCACTTCAGAATATTTTAGTGACTACAAAAAAAAAGGTGAACATTCAAAGACAGCCAATTTCTTCTTCCTCACTCAGCAGAGACCTGAGGGGAGCCAAGTAGGCAGGGGCTAGGCTAGCTGGACAGTTTGGAGAGGGCACAAAAAGCTATGTGGGCGACAGGAATCTTGTCTCCTTTGGGAACTATGCACTAAAAACCTGTGCATTTTGTACAAGTTATACCTAAAAAAAAAATTAGCTCAGAATAAAATAACCACTTTTGGAACAAATACTCAATAGTCAAATACTCAACAGTTCTAGTGCAGGTTTGGCCACAGAGCCCTGAGGAAGCTGTGTTTCCCAAACTCCATTCTCTGCTGGTATGGGAAAGGAGACGCTCTCCAGATACTCACCAAACAAGCTGCTCAGTGAGGAGTCTGTGGAGTCACTGGGGTACCACTGGGGATCATGGGTGGGAGAGGCAATCCAGTTGGGCTGGGGGCTGCTAGATGGGGAGGGAAGGCTCTTGGAACTGTCACTGCCATTCAGCTTTGCTGGAGAAAGAGGGACTCCTTCACCTGCCAACCAAAACCTTGAGTCAGAGACACTTCCTCAACCCACAAAAAAAAGCAGTGGTGGGGGTGCTACATACTGCTAACCAGGCTCACTCTGCCCCAACTTCATCCTGATGTGGTCTACAGACAAGGACAGCAAAGCTTGGAGGATGGCTTTGGGCCATAGGAAGGACACGATGCAGAATATAGCAACAACAGCATGCTCCATGGATGGGGCCAGGCCTTTTGCCCAGACCTCCACTCTGAGCATCTCCATAGCATCTGCCATAGCACTGTGAAGTACATGCTCTTCCCAATCTGGTGCCCCCAAACTTAAACTCAAATGCAATGGTGGCTTGGCCAAGGCCATGTGCTAATCACTGCAAACTCACATTTGTCTAAACCAATGGCCTGACTCACACTAGTAAAAATAGCCATACTATGTTGCAGGAACATCACGGAGAGTGAGTGGGTCCAAGACCTTGATAGCTATAAGTTGGGCTACTTGCTGAGCACTGCAAAACCCACAGGCTGTCTGCCATACTCACAGTCAACCAGGAAGGCATCCCTGCTGATCACTGGGCTACAGAAGGCCTCGTGGGCCACCTTGCTCTTGTCTCAAAAATTAAATGCAATCCTATCAGACCATTAATAGCCTCAGATCCCACATGCATCTTCTCTGTCTGCATGGCCCTGGGGGAGTCAGGTGGCAGCAATACCTTGTCAGTGGCAGGTATTTAATGCTCAAAACCAAGAGATAAACTGGAACATTCCCAGTACGTTTGGTAAGTACTTAGCAGGTCAGGACCCCTCAAGGCATGTCTGACTGCCATGTACTAGGGGGAAGCTGGTGCCAGAAAGGGTACGCAAGGCCTGGTCTTACCAAACTGGCCTGAGCTAATTGCGATCTCAATGATGGAGTCACTGATTTGTGTTGCAGGTTCTCCCTGTGAGAGCACATCCTCAGGTGGGCCAGGCAGAGAGATGTCCAGCAGTGCAGAAACATTAGGCGGGGAGAGCCGGGTGCTAGAGCCCTCTGATGAGGATAAAGGTGTGCAGAGACCATTCTGGAGAGGAGTTTTAGGCAGCTCAGACAAGGAGAGAACAGACGAACCCTGCTAGGAGACAGGTATTGTTTAGATACAAGTAGCCACTCAGAACCCAAAATAGCCTCACACAGCTTCAGCTTCACAGCTAGCCTCAGAGCCTAAGAGCCTCACAGCTTGGTGGCTGCAATGGGTGTAGGAGTCTTTGCATCTTTTCAAGTGAGGAACACAATAAGGGAATCTACCCCTCCCAGAACTACTTGCAACAGCAGAGTCAGAAGGCCAGGCCAAGGTACACTAAGTCTGCTTCCACTGCCACTAGTGGTTCAACTGGAGAAACAGAGGCAGAGGGCAAGTACTGGAAAGCCACCAGCTGATCGCCTCTTTTTCCCTGGCCCAGAACCAGTCCAGAGTCTGAATGAAGACAGGTGAATTCATTCATTCACCACTGAGTATACAAGGTAGGTAGAAAGAACTGAACTGAACTGACTGTAACCAGGGAGAGTAGGGACTCAGCACTGGAGGGGATCCTGAGGTAACTATTTTTGCTCTGCAGCCCCAAAAAGACTCTACCTGAAAACTGTCCGCCACTGGCTTCTGCTCCGGCCCTGGGGGAATGCTGATGAATGGGTTGCTCGTGCCCTACGAGATCACCAGAACACCAGTGAGTAGCCCGCACGTGATGTGCCAGAACTGCACCCAAGTGTTCACCTAAACAAGCTCCGGAGAAAGAGCTGTTCGCTCACCCTGGCCTCCCACTGGCCAGAGAGGCTCTCAGCTCTCATGCTCTCAGCTGAAAAAGCTGTATAATCATTTTCACTTAAAATTTTTTGTTGTTTCAAAGAAAGAGCTCAAGTCCCATTAAGAAGTCAGTGTCATAATTTTAGACAGATAAGGCTCCCTGGTACCCTATGGGGCCAACTCGCCTACCTTCCCCAGGTAGTTTTCAAACAGGCTAAGAAACTTGAGCACTTGCAGAATTATGAAGGAGGGGTGGTTAGGGCCATGAGCATATTCTCCACCCAGATCCATGAAGTGCTCAGTGACCTCTGAGCAGGGAGCCATGGGCTGACTGCTGGCCAAACTGGTTGCGGTTCAGAGCAATACTGTCATGTGTCTTAGCTCTGGATTCTCCATCACACAGCAAGCCGGTCCTTTCACCTCACTTGTTCTGTACTCCACACCACTCATTTGCACCTTGGCCTCCTTGGCTCAGTGGCTCCTCTAACCCCTCAGGCCTAACCCCTCCATAAGCAGAGCTGGATCCAGCATGACACCAGCTCCTTGGCCTGGCTCCCACTTCAGAAGCTAGTGGTATACCAAACAGCCCTTCTGAACCACTCACCCTCATGGTGGGGACAGGGTCTCCATTCTGGCGGGGTCCAGTGGAGTCCTGACCTGAGATGGTAGCTGTCACCTCATCTGAGGACAGTGGAGAGATGCCAGATAAGCTGTCAGTCTCCAAGACTGGTAAGGGGCTTCCAGGAATGATGCCAGCACTCTGTGCTGCTAGGTCAATTGCACCTGGCAAGAGAAGCAACATTTCAAGCCTCTGCTCCATGACACTTCATGATGTGTGTGTAGAAAGCTCAGGAAAGCTTCCCCTTCGCTCTTCACATCAATGCAAGAGCCAATAGTTTTTATGTTCTCTTTCAAGGTTAATGAGACATTACAGTTTGGAAAAGAAAATACTACACAGTAGTTATCACCATGAAGGCTATGGACTCACTGGCCAGGTGACTTGCGGCCTGGGATGGAAGGACCTTGGGCACAATCGGCCGAGACAGTGCTGCTTTGGTCAGAGAAGACTGGATGGGCCGGAATGAGCCTCTCCCTGTGAGGAGAAGACAAAGACAGACACATCAACCTGCTGGCCTATGCCTTTCCAGCACACAATGGAGCTGCAGATTTCCTTCATAGATGCAGCTAGGATCAGAGAAATCACACAACTTTCCAAATATTTGCTAACTTGGGGAGTCAGAGGTCAACCAGGAGCCCAATAGGGAGCACAGGTCTGGGACCTGCCTTGGTAGTACCGCTATGCCTCTCAGGAGCTGCTAAATAGTCACCACTATTATCTCCTGGGAATGGCCCTTTGTGACAAGCCCATGCAATGAACTGTGGCCTCCTTTGAGGTGATCAGAGCATCCAACTTTGGACTGAGACTCTGCCACTGCAGTCTGGTTTTATCCTGTCTTCTATAGCGGCAAAGTGACCATGAGAGTTGGGCATGGTGGCACACTCCTGTAATCCCCACACTCAGAAGGCTGAGGCAGCAAGATCTCCCCAAGTTTGAGGCTGGCCTAGGCTACAAAGTGAGTTCAAGGCCAGTTTGAACTATACAGAGACCTTGTCTCAAAAAAAAAAAAAAAAAAAAAAAAGCAAGCATGAGAGAAAGCAGTCAATAGCAGATTAAAATCAAGACGACAGGTAAAAAAAGACAAATCACATAGTACATTCCTATTTATACTCTACTGTATAAGATGCATTTCAAAGTGCAGGGGGAAAAAACCCCAAAAAACACCAAATGCAGGGGCCCTGATTAATCTACAGACTTATGAAAGAGTGATCTATATACCCCCAAAACATATCTACTCATAAAATGTTTGATATAACTCTGCACACAGAAGATGGACAGCAGATCCTCTGGTGAGCTGGACTGAACAATGCAGCCAACAGGGCCTGCTGAAACCACTTTTGGAAAAGTACTCTCCAACTTACCTTTCAGACTCCTCTACCTGGCCCAGCTGCAGGCAGCCAAAGCACAGAGGCACACATAGTATTTGCTGGTAGACTGCAACCAGGAATGCTAGGAGTGATCCTCGAGAAGCCAATACTCACTGTCCCAAAGTGAGGCCATGGTCAGGTTAGGAGAGGGGATAGAGCTAGCCCAGAGAAGTGCAGGCCCTTACCAGCTATAGGAGAGTTAGACAGGATGGAGAAGGAGCACACATTGTGGGACTGGTTTTCAGATGGTCTAGGGAGCAGTGTTCTCTGTAAAGAAAAAATGCAAATAATCAAGGTGATGAGAAGACTCTAATGCCAAAAAAATCTTTCCAGGAACTGGTTTAAAAGGAATATTCTAAATCAAAGGGAGCCAAGTATAAGTGGATAAGGAGCTTGCTTTAGATTTGAAGACATAAGGATGCCTACGGTGGGTGGAGGCTGTTATATCCTGTGGGCCCCGAACCCCAGAATACTGGATCCTCTTTGAAACCCAGGGACTTAGACCTTTCCTAAGGAAAACTAGAAGAATGTCAGTGATCCCCTTGAATCCAGAGTGTCCTCCTGGATTTGGCTGGAGCAAAACTAGGTATATACATCTGTTTACAGGCATGGAATGGGCTGAGATAAAAGAGTTCTGTCCTGGGCTTTCTTACTGGTGGAGTGAAGAAAAGAAGGTGACTGCTTGTGGCAAGAGAGTGCCAAGTGGCAAGAGACGCTCTTTTACAAGGCTCCCATGTATCAACAATGAGGTTTCAGGGTGCTCTGCATGTCTTTTGAATGATCACTACCAGCTGAGACAAAATTGTATCAACCACCAAAACTGGTAGTGGTCACAATAAAACATCCACACAAGAAAATACCTCCTGACGAATATGTATAATAGATATTGTGAAATAGGAAGAAAATGTTCAAATGAATAGAGGAACTAGGGAGGAGGGTGGGGGAAAAGAAGGAAGGGAAAAGAAAATGAGAAAAGAAGGAAAAAATGGAAACAAAGCTTTTGTAAATAAGGAGGGGAAGAGGGATTGAAGGGAGGTTAAGGGAATGGGATTAAAAGAATCAAGATATATCATGTATAGGTACAAATTCTCTATGATGAATGTGATCGTTATGTATATCTAGAATTACCAATTTAAAAAAAAAACCCTGGCCAATCCAATAATGTCATGAGGCACTTCGGTCTGCTGTACAGCTGTTCATGTATGAAGGACTCAGAATGCATTCGGACCTGAGACCCACAGCACTGATGTCAGCACAGATCAGAGGGCAGATGCTATTGGAGATGCCGGTGGGGAGGATCCATTAACAGCTCTGTATGCTCTCTGCCTGCCTTGCTTCAAAGTCTAAGGCATGGATCAGTAAACTTTTTTCTATAAAGGGCCAGGCAGGAAGTATTGTAGACTTTGGGGCCATAACTGACCCAGCCACTGGAAAGCAGCCATGGACAGTACAGAAATGAATGAACATGGTTGTTATTTATACAAATATTAAAAGGAAAAGATCACATATTGCATGATCCCATGTTAGGAAATACTCAGAACAGGTAAATCTACAGAGACAGAAAATGGGTTGGGTGTTTTGGTGCCTATCTGTAATCCCAGCACTTGGGAACCTGAGGCAAAAGGATCACTGTGAGTTTGAGGCCAGCATGGGCTACACAGAGAGGTCAAGGTCAGCTTGGACTGGACAGTGAGACCCTGTCTCAAAAGAAAACAAATACCCTGAAAATAAATTAGGAGCTGTCAAATACTAGAGGGAAGGTAGTGACAGTCCAGAGATACGTGGTTTATTTTGGATTATCATGATGTTCTGAGTGTAGTGATGGTTGTATCTCACCATAAATATGCTATAAGCCATTGAATTGCACACTTTAAATGGATACACCTTTTGGTATGTTAACTATAGATCACAAAAATGTTTTAAATATAAAAAAGAAAAACAAGCTGGATTTAGCCCACGGGACATAGTTTAGGACCCTTGACTCCAGAGTTACATAGATCATGTCCAGCCAACAGTGGTTTTCCCACTATCAGGGTAAAGAATTAAATATACTAAAGTTAAATGTACTAAGCCTGAACAAGAATTATCTGGACTTGAAATACATCTTTCTTCCTAAGGCCTTTCATTCAACTCTTGTTTTTAAATAAACTAATCTCAAAAGAGAAAAACACTTCTAAGAGTCTAACAAAAGGAACCCTGTCATTATGCTTCCTGAAAATATACATTCATATATTTCTCTTTTTTTTCTTCAGTACTGGAGAACAAAACCAAGGTTTCATGCATACAAGGCAAGTGCTCTATCACTGAGCTACATCTCTAGTACACATGCATAAATTCCTAAGGCCATAATTATTTTAGACTTGCATTCTCGTTTCCTTTCTTTTTCCCTTGAAATGACACTGTCCTCCCCCTCAGGTTCTCAGATGCCCTGCCTTGTAGCACAGAGGATCTGTGGGTTCCACCCCTTCCCTAGCACTCATTACACAGAGCCCGGGCCTTTGCTGACCAAACTCTAGCCAACTTCTTCCACTGGCTAAATGTACATCCATACATGTTTGTTTTTCTTTTTTCTTTTTCTTTCTTTTTTTTTGAGACAGGGTCTTGCTATGTAGTTCAGGCTGGCCTCGATAACACTGTGTAGCTTGGGTTGGCTCTGAACTTGCTGCAATCATCCTGCCTCAGTCTCCCAAGTGCCAGGATTATAGGAATGTGTCACCAGGCCTGGCCCCTCAACACATTTTCTGACTGTCCTCCAAGAGACCCCAGTCTGGACATTCTTGGGACTTGGATGGTTAAAACTGTCTTTTGTGAAAGTGATTTTCAATGCTATTCAAAGACTATTTTTACTTACAGGTACAATTAAATTCACTGCTGTTACTTTTATTTTTCCTATTCATAAAAAGAAAGGAAGGGCCAAGAATATCCCCATTTTATGCTCTAAAAACCTAAGACACAGAAGACCAGTGTGCCATGGCTAGATTGACTAGTGAGAGCCAGGAGCTTGAGCGAGGCTCCCTCACCTGGACCACCAATGGCTTCCGTAGATGCCGGTTCCGCAGTTTCCTGGGCTTTGGCAAGAAGAAGTCTGACTGCATCTGGAAGAGAAAAAGGACATGCACTCTAAGGGCTCATCCTACAAGGCCTGGCAGCCTGGTCTGGCATACAAATATGGCCTGGCACTCACACTAATTGAGTTCAGGTGCTGCCGGAAAGTCAGCTCGGCTTCTTTACTGGGTGAGAAGAGCTTCCCATGTCGGCTGTTTGGTGGCAAAGTTGTAGGGACAGCAAAGAGGCCACCATCTGAGTCACTGCTTCCTGTGCTGGAGGGACCAGCCACCAAGAGGGGTCTGGGGGGGTTTCTCAAACCTGAAAAAGCAAAAAGGAGAGTCACACAAGCAACACATATCCACAACATGTCTAGGGTGAAGGGAATTCTGCTGAGAAGACAATCAGGAAGGAATCCTCTGGACAGCTCTTCAGCTACATGTATCTTATCTCTCCAAAACACTGCCCTTTTTCCTTGCTCACTGGAATTCCTGTACTCATTGAGAATACTACCAGCCTGTTGGAGAGGACAATCACATCACCACTGTTCCATGCCCAGTGCCTACCACCAAACTTTCCAGAACTAGCAGAGCCTGGAAATCTTATAAAGAACCAAAGCCACCAGACCTCTGCAAAGGGCCAGAGAGCAATATTGGCTATGCAGCAGCAACACAGCCACTCACCACACATTCATAGGTGAGCACAGTCATGTGCTAACATGGCTATACACCCAAGGTACCCAAGGCAGTGGGCCAGACTTGGGCCACATCCTGCCATTTGCTGATTCTGGTCTAGATCTCTAATGTTATGGAAAATAAACCCAGATGTAAAAAGACAAAAAATATTTCAAAACTACTTTTTTGGGTAGATGCTGCTACAAAGCACCCTCAGAATTCAGTTGGATGGAGTGCTCTGAACTGACATGAAAAGTTTGTAGGTCAGGTACTCCAAGTATCAGTACAGACTACTAGAAATATAGGCCTCTTAGTCTATAAGCATCCTCCACCAGGAAAAGGAAATTAAAAAGGACACAGAAACAGGAAATTTAAAAGTAGAACATGAGGCAGGAGGACTGCTGTGATTTCAAGGTCAGCTTGAACTACACAGTGAGACCCTGTCTCAAGAACAACCCATCCCCCCAAAAAGAGAAAACAGGAGACAGGGGCTGAGAATTTAGCTCAATGGCACTGTACCTGCCTTGCAAGCACAAGGTCCTGAGTTCAATCCCTGGCGGGGGTGGGGGGTGG